>APFE030402956.1:29025-61604 GCA_000404065.3 Pinus taeda
AACCTTTATTGTGGAATGTGATGCTTTAGGAAATGGAATTGGTGTTGTTTTAATGCAAGATGAAAGACCCATTGCTTTTGAAATTCGTCCAATCAAAGAAAAGTTTTTACATAAAGCTATTTATGAGAATGAAATGTTGGAAATACTCCATGCACTTAAGAAATGACGACCCTACCTAATGGGAAGACACTTCAAGGTAAAAATAGCTCATGATAGCCTTAAATACTTTTTAGAACAAAGATTATCCTCTGAAGAGCAACAAAAGTGGGTCACAAAGATGTTGGGTTATGACTTTGAAATCATCTACAAAAAAGGGAAGAAAAATGTGGTGGAAGATGCACCTCAAGAAAGGATGAGCATGTGGAAGCATTGTTGTGTGCCATTTCTATTATCCAACTAGATTGAAATTTAGCAAGGGAGGAATGGAAGAATGATGAAGAAGTGTGGGCACTTAACATAAAAATATGATGGGAGGAGTGATTCACGTGACCATTTGGAAAATGGACTAAAGATTATGGAGTAGAGCCTCATCCGAAGTGGGTACATCTATTTTTTCATACATGGGATGTTATATCGATGAATTGGTACTTGGAGATGGAGCTCAGCCATGGCACTAAAGAATGGGATGCTTTGCACCAACGAATTTTTATGATGTTTAGATTTGAGGATGGGTTTGAATGTATGGATGAAGCATTGGAGGAGGTCAAGGAAACAATCTTTAGGATACCAGAGGATCCTCTAGATTTGATTCAACATGGTTGGACTACCCAGCTGAGCCACACGTTGGAGTGCTACAATGTGACAGTGGAAGAAGAAGATGAAGACCAAAGGAATATTAACATTCCCAAGACTGAAGGTCAGCACGAAGTTGAAGGAGTACAACTAGAGAATCCAAACATCATTGAGACACTCGAAACTAGACAGGTGAATATTAGTATGGAGGTAGAGATGAAGCTTGCACATATTGGGGACTACTGGGATGATGCAATTGTAGATAAGGTCATCGAATTGCTCCATGAATATCAAGATTTGTTCCCCATGATGTTTTCATATCTGAAAGGGATAATAGGGGACTTGGATGTCATGAATATCACTCTAAAGCCATATGTGAAGCCACTTAAGCAAAGGCCTTACCACCTCGAACCGAAGTATAAAGAAAGGGTTTGCTTGGAGTTGGATAAAATGCTTGCAACAGTCATCATTGAACCCGTAGAAGAGTCTTATTGGGTAAGCCCAATGGTAGTTTAGGACAAGAAACAGAAGGATGAGATACTAATATACATAGATCTCAGGAACTTCAATGACACTTCTGTGAATGATCCTTTCCCAACTCCATTCACCAATGACATGTTGGATAATGTTGGTGGCCAAGAAGCACATTTGTTTACTAATGGCTTGTCAGGGTACCATCAGATCAAGATCACACCAGAGCATAGAAGTAAGATGACCTTCGTGATTGAATGGGGATGCTCCCAGTATATGGTGATGCTTTTTGAGTTGAAGAATGCGTCGGCAGTCTTCTCACACGTATTCATCGAAACGTTCAAATATTTCATTGACAGATTTCTGGAGGTATAATTTGATGATTGGACCATGTTTGGACTAGTAAAGCACCATGTAGCAAGTCTATGCTTGATGCTAGATACATGTCAGAGGTACCAGATCACACTCAATATGAAGAAATTTTTTTTCTATGTCCCTTTTGGGATCTTGCTTGGTCACATTGTATGCAGATAGAGCTTGATGGTAGACCCTATGAAGATGGTGGTTATAATAAATTTGGAGGCACTAAGAAGTGTGAAACAACTATGCATGACGTTGGGCATATAGGGTACTATAGAAAGTTCATCAAAAGCTATGCCCATATCACCGCACCGATGGAGAAACTATTAAATAAGGATGCTACATTCTACTGGAATGAAGAATGTGAGAGGAGCTTAGATGTTCTCAAAAAGAAAATGGTCACCATGTCGATCCTTGTCTTCCTAGATTAGAAGAAGGAATCTCATGTGCATGTCGACATGTCATGTATTGCACTAGGAGTAGTACTGGCATAGGTTGACGAGAGAGAATTGGATCATCCTATAGCATTTGAAATTAAAAATCTATTTAAAGTTGAGAAGAATTATTCAATGGGAGAGCGCGAAGATATGGCTATTGTATACGTGCTCCAAAAGTTCTGGCACTACTTTCTAGGCGAACATATACAAACCATTCTGAATTGAAATACTTGGTGAACAAGCCTGTTATTTCAAGAATATGATTTTGAAGTTATTTTGAAACTAGGATGATTGAATGCTAGATTGGATCATTTGTCGCGCATTGAAACAGGAGAGGAGCCTATTAATTTGGAGGAGGGACTACATGACGCGTAGCTCTTTGTAGTGCGTATTGTGGATAGTCAATTTGAAGATATTATACACTTCCTAATGATGGGAACAGATCCAAAAGGACATATTAGACAACAAAAGAAGGAATTTGTGGTGTGCAGAGAGACTTTTCTGTCATTACAGGGCACTTGTATAAAATGGGATCAGATGAAATACTATGATGTTATGTGCTAGAATTTGAATGAAACAAAATCCTCACTAAGGCTCATGGAGGAGTTGTGGGAGGACATCATGCGAGAAAAGCAACAGTCCAGAAGATTCTACGTGCTGGGTTGTGGTGGCTGACAATGCATAAGGATTCAAAAGAATATTGTAGGGCATTCGATGCATGCCAAAGGACTAGCAGACCATGATGGAGAGATGAGCTGCCTTTGAATCCATAGATATTGTTACAACCTTTCGAGAAATGGGTGATTGAATTTGTGGGACCAATTCAGTCTCCAGGGAAGAAGACAAGTACATGGTACATCATTCGTCGACTGAGTGTTTAACCAAATGGGTGGAGGCGCAACCTTTAAAGGAATGTAGAAGCGCAAAAACACTAAAATTCATCTTTGAGTACGTACTAACAAGGTTTGGCTATTCAAAAATTTTAATGAGCGTTTGTAGTACTCATTTTCTTAATGAAATGATCAACGTGTTGATAGAGGAATTTCAGGTTTACCATCAGAAGAGTATGCCATATCACCCACATGGTAATGGATCAGTAGAAGCATTTAATAAGATATTAGAGAGCACACTGATGAAGGTTTGCAATGCAAAAAGAAATGATTGGGATTTGTGCATACCCGTGGTGCTATGGGCTTACATAATAACTTGTAAGAATTTAACTGGACAAATGCCTTTTAGGTTGGTTTATGGTGTTGAAGATGTGATGCCAATGGAATACATTGTACCTAGTCTGTGCATAGCAAAATTCAAAGGAATGGTGGATCACGAAGCCATGGAAGAAAGGCTCATGCAGCTAAAAGAACTAGAAGAGGATAGGTTTCTCGCTAGATTCCATTAGCAAGTTTAAAAGGAACGCAGAAAGGCATGGCACAATCAACACATCAAACTGTGCACCTTCAAGGTAAATGATTTAGTGTTACTATATGACAACAAGATTCATAAATTTCCTGGAAAATTTTGGATGCATTGGCTGGGGCACTATGTCATCAAGGAGATTATTGATGGTGGAGTAGTTCACTTCATGAAGTTGAATGGTGATCCATTCCTAGGGAAGTTGAATGGTAGCTGATTGAAGCCATACACTGGGGATCCATCCAGCTGACTATATGGACGAAGCATAGTCTTATCACTCTAGGCAGCTCAAAGGAGGCACGAGAACATAAACTAGAATGCAGGGTTGTAGAGTTGCGCAGTTGGGGTACTGCGCAGAATGGAGGATTGTCACAGTGTCAGCAAAAGCGTGAGGGGAGCTGCACTATTGAAGAAGAGACCATGTAGGGTAGATGGAAAGTGACCGTTATGGTGACTGTTCATGACTTGACGTAGGAAAAAAACTAAGGCGAGCAGGGGGTAGAAATTAATTTAGAAGTTAAGAGAAAGATCTTTGAAATTTTTTCGCCACTCTATAATTTATGAAAATTATCAGGTGATCATGTCCTAAGTGGAAAAAATGCTCAAATTTGGAATTGCTCAGAATTGGTTGAAACACGAATTTTTGGATAGGCCTTGTCAAAATGATCCTGTAGCCACGAACGAAACTCAAATCCAAGATCGTATGGAGGAGTTATCGCATTTTGAAAATGCCCAAAAAGCTACCAAATTTGAATTAAAAAAAAAATTAAATTAAAAAAGAATATTTTGAGGAATATTCCTCAAAATATTCCATTGAATATTCCCCAGAATATTCGCGGGAATATTTTGTTTTGGAGGACCAATCAGGGGCTGACACGTGGCAAGCCCAGAGGCTGCCATATGGCCCCAAGTTTGTAGGTTTATGGTGATAAAATATTTGTATGTTCGTAGGAATCGACCCCGGGTTGGGTGGCCACTAGCCCACAGGCCCGACCGGCCTGCCTATACATTGGTTCTTACCAACCTTAGGTCACATATCATATATAAATTTTGTTTAAGGTAAGGTTTGGGCAAAAAACAGGCTAGCCCCTAACAATATTACGAAGGATCAGAACCACAGGCTTAAATCGACAACAATCTGTCACCATCCCTATTACCCCTCTCCCGCATCTTGGAGGACTCATTCTGAGACCTATGAGAAGTGACATGACCTGCAAACACTTGCATTGCATTCCCCTGAACATGAACTTCATTTTCCGTGAAGACATCTCCTGCTTAAAACCCCTAAAAATAACCCTTTTTCCATTGGCGCGGTTCCATAGTGCAACCCTCTCGCCAATGAGGGGAATCCTCCAAAGAGGGCATGCCAGTTGGCGCTCTGTCACAAAGTCGCACTCACGCCAACCATAATCAGTGGTGTTTTTTAACAAATAAATGGTGGAAGATTCATCCTAACAAATTCCTGGACTAGATCTATCTTGAGTTGGGTGGTTTGGCTTCAGATTTCCATAGAGAGGAAGTGGTTTTCCACATCTCATGGAATCTTCCTTGGTGATAAAGCCAATCCCATGATTATTATGGATGATCCCAACTCCCCTTCATCCATCTATAAAAGCTTGTCCATTTTCCTTGGCAATCTAGTTCCAAAGTTCCAGAGATTGAGATTTGTCAAGTTTCGAAGAGCTTCATGCTGCAAGAGCCTTCTTCATTCCCATAAGGCCAAATCCAAGTAAGGAGATTCTTTTCCAATAACCAAAGAGATAGAGGCTTGTTCCTATTCCCAACAAGCTTTGCAAGACATGTGCTACTGACTACCCAGCCAAAGGAGAATCTAGGGTCAGAACTATGGTTGTATTCTTCTTTTTTTATTATTAATAGACGACTATTGGTTATGGTTCCACTCTTATTGTTCTTTGTGATGATGATGAGTTATATCCATTATGACTGATATATAGTTGCATATGCTGGATTTTATGTTTGTGTTTGTGTCGTTTCTTGTATGTGCAGGAGTCCATTCACGGGGATCATGGGGATAGTGATCTACCGGAGTAAAGGAACGGGAGCATCACCTCTTCTACAAGAACTAGCGTTAGAATCTAGGTAGGCCCTCATTATTGGTCTTTAATTTGCAATTGTTGCTAGACCCGGTCTGGGCTAGTAGGGATCGCCTCTGTCCGCAGAGGGGATTTACCTCCTCAACATGACCACGATAGTAAACATTGAATTCCACCTCTAACAGTTCTGACAAATTTGGCAAAATGTGCCATTGTGGGTGGAGTTAGCCAAATTTAGCACGACTAACTCCAATTAAGCCAAGTTTAGTGGCGTTTCTTTAGGGGAAACTGGACAAAACTTCAAGAGGTCATAACTTTCACTAGGGAGATCCTTTTGGAGTGAGTTTTTTATTTTATTTAGGGTATTATGAGAATTCCAAAGCCAATGGTATAGGCTTTAGAGCCAATAGATCTTCTCTTCAAGTGTTTTTTTAGCGAAGAAGCTTGGAGAGCCATTAGGGCATAGGGAGTGTTGGAGCTATATTAGGCTATGGTTAGCCATTGGAGGTGAAATAGAAGTGATTCTTGACAAATTTTTGTCTTCTAAACTCATTTTCGCAACTTATTTTTCTTGTTTAGGCTTTCTTCTCACTATATAACCAATTTGAGCATCTAATAAGAGTAAGGACATGCCCGTTTAGGAGCCTTGGACGTGGAAAATGTAGCCGAGGAGGGTGAACTACCTTATCAGTTGCTATGATATATTATGTGAATTTATCTTGCTATGTTTTAGATTTGATATGATAAATAGTAAATTGAATTAATCCTCCTTCACACATAAGACTCAAAAATTTATCAAAAAACACTTTGTTTCAATTGCAAGACATCAGTAATAGTTTGAAAATATAATTTAATGGAAATGAATACCTTGCACAACAAATAAAAGTAGTTTCATTTTTAGATCAGTTGGTATCGGAGCTCAGTTTTGAGTATTAGTTCTGTGCAAATATATTTTTTATTGTTTTGCAAGTTTTAATGCTTACCAGGATTAAGCTTCAAAGAGGGAAAAAACAATTGGTTAGAGCATAAGATAATCCTCAACCAAGGAGGGTGAGGGTGCCAGTATCTCCACCTTTTGATTCACCTTCAATAGCCTTAAAAGAATCTTCAAGTATGTCTAAAAGGGGAGGGGGACTTCCTAAAGACATGGATCGAAGAGAGGAATAACGGGTATTCAAAAAATCATTTTTGGACATCACTGAGATGGTAAGAATATTATACCAAGAAAGGAATGATAGGTTGCTTGGAGAAGGGTCTAAACATCAGAAAGGAGAGGGCTCTTCAGGAGGAAATAAAGGTGATGATAATTCAAAGAAAGGACATGGAGGAAATGGCGATCCACCATCTCCATCATCATCCTATTCCTCTACATCTTCATCCTCTACCTCGGTAAATCAACCTCACAAGCCTAAATATTCTAGAAAAAGTCCATTTTTGAAGCTAGATGTTAAATTTGAATTACTGATGTTTAATGGTGAAGTCAATGTAGAGAAACTTGAAAATTCGATAAGATAGTTGGAAGTTTATTTAAGGATTTATAACTTACATGATGACGACACCAAGATTGAGTTAGTCTCTTTAAGAATGGATGGAGCAACATTGGTATGGTGGGAAGCCAAGACCAAGGATAAATTCAAAAAATTGGTATGCTTACTTTATTATGGGTTGAATTTATTTCCTCAATTAAGAAGCAATTTTATCCTCTTGCTCATTTACAAAAGTCTATAATTAATTGGCAAAGTTTTAGGCAACTTAAAGGAAAAAGTGTTCAAGAATACACTCAAGAGTTTAGGAGAAGAGCACTCTTATTAAGGGTATACTTACAAAGTCAAGACACTTTGCTGAAATATGTAGGTGGTTTGCACAACTACCTTAAACATACTATCCTTATGTTCACTCCTGTTAGTCTAGACGAAGTTTGTGTACAAGCTACGCATTTAGAGACTAGAGGGAAAAACACTTTTGATGGAAATGAGGGAAAAGAAAGAAAAAGGATTGCAAACTCTAGAAAGGAAAAAGGGAAATTATTTTGCAAGAACTCTTCAAAATCAAGCCACGATGAAGACCATCATTGGAAGCTTCATCTGGAGCTGAAACCAGAGAAATATAAAACCAAAGACCAAACCAAAGAAAAGGAGAAAACTGTAGCAACTGTTGAACAAGACTTAGGGTTTGAATCAGGTGATGAGACAAAAAGTATTGTCATGGTATTAAAGAACATAAAGGGGAAAGAGGTTGTACAAGAAACAAATCCCAGTTCTAGCACATTAAACTGTCACAAAGAAACTCAAAATGAAAAGAGGAGGATAGAGCTATTTCATGTGAGGGTAATTTCAAACCACACAAAGAGAGACATACTTTTTGATAGTGGGTCTCAAGCTAATCTCATCTCAGAAGATGTGGTCAAACAGAAGAAACTTGAGACAATTCCACATCGAAAGCCTTATCCACTTGGGTGGATATGCAAGGATGCAAACTTACAATTCTCAAAGAAGTACATCTTATGCTTCACCATGACAACTCATTATGTTGACATAGTTGAATTGGATGTAGTACTACTTCACATTACAAGTGTTGTGTTGGGTAGTCCATATTTATTTTACAAAAAGGAAATCTTCCATCGCCATGAGAATAAGTATCACCTGTTCAAGGATGGAAGAGAGTACATTGCGAGAGCACATAAGAAGAAGCTAGAATCTTCTTTAGTCCACGCAGGGAAATTGAAAAGGCTAGTTAATGCAAGTCAAAATATAACTTTGTTGATGGTTAAACAACAAGATTTTGTACAATTTCATTTTCATATTATTGTTGATATAAATGATGATATGTTTTAGTCTGATAATAGTTCATCTTTGAAAGAAGATGACAAAATGTTGCACAAGATACCTTTGGTGTCGATCGGTGCAAAGAACGAAGTGTCAGTGCAAAGTGGTGCAAAATTCCATGAGAAGGAAAAGCATGGAAGCAAAGAGGGCACATAGTCCAGGATGGGTCAATGTTGGCTTCAGGATGACATATTGGTATGGCGAGAAAACTTGGTAAGGATTCGACACAAATACAAGGCTCATTTAGCAAAAATTTGTCATGTGAACAGTTGGTAAGGTAAACTTTATTTTAAGTCTTCTTTGAAGTTTGACTATTGTAGAAATAGTATGCTTTCTGCAAAGTACAGTTGTTGTTTTGCAAATTTGAAGAATTTTCATCATGACTCAGTCAATCTTGGAAATGGTTGGTTAATGAATTCAAGGGAAAATTTATCTTTTTATGAGAAGCTCAATTTGATGAAGTTAGGAAGATTTCACTTATTCAAGGTTGGAAGAGAGGAGAATCAGTCTCGTTGTCTTCATTTTGGATAATCAAAGAGATTTTGGGGTCCAAAAGCTTCCCATTTGGGAGGTTTGATCAGGTGATCATGTCTTAAGTGGAAAAAATGCTCAAATTTTCAATTGCTCGGAATTCATTGAAACTAGAATGTCTGGATAGGCCTTGTCAAAGAAATCTTGTAGCTATGAATAACACTCAAATCCGACACCGTATCGAGGAGTTGTTGCATTTTGAAAATGCCAAATAAACTGCAAAATTTGCATTTTAAAAAAATTAAAAAAATAATATTTCGAGGAATATTCTTTAGAATATTCCATGGAATATTCCCCAAAATATTAATGAGAATATTTTGTTTTGGAGGACCAATCAGGGGCCAACACGTGACAAGCTTGGAAGCTACGACGCGGCCCCAAGTTTGCAGGTTTATGGTGGTAAAATATTTGTATGTTCATAGGAATCGACCCTGGATCAGGTGGCCACCGGCCCAGAGGCCCGACTAGCCCACTTATACATTGTTTCTTACCAACGTTAGGTCACGTATCATATATAAATTTTGTTAAGGTAAGGTTTGGGCAGAAAAGGGGCTAACCCCTAACCATATGACCAAGGATTAGAACCATAGGCTTAAACCGACGGATAAAACTGTGAACACAACGGTTAAGGTAACGACCCATGTGACCATGATAGCAAACATTTAATGCCACCTCTAACGGTTGTAACAAATTTGGTGTAGCACGCCATTTTTGGTGGAGTTGGCCAATTTAGCTGGGCTAAGTCCAGTTAAGCCAAGTTTAGTGGAGTTTCTTTAAGGGAAACTAGACAAAACTTCAGGAGGTCATAACTTTCACTAGGGAGATCCTTTTGGAGTGATTTTTTATTTTTATTTTTGGTATTCTGAGCATTCTAAATCCAATGGTAGAGGTTTCAGAGCCAACAGAGCTCAGCCTCAGGTGTTTTTCTGGCAAAGAAGCCTGGAGAGTCATTAGGCCTAGGGAGTGTTGGAGCTGTATCGGGCTATGGTTAGCCATTGGAGGTGAAAAAAAGTCATTCTTGACTATTTCCTATGTTCTACACTCATTTTCACAGCTTATTTTTCTTGTTCGTGATTTCTTCTCATATCATAACTGATTTGAGCATCTAATAAGAGTAAGGTGTTTATGGGAAAACTAGTGTCTTTTCGATCTGCTAGTCCCCCTAAGACAGGTAGCTATCTTAGAAACAAACAATCAAAGAAAATTGTGATTTCCTTTACGTATGATAGATAAGAGAGAAGCAAAGAGGACCAACTTGGATCTTCTTCTTGGCTCCTTGCTTGTGTCCTCTCTCCCTTGATAGAGCTTGCCAATCCTCTCCTACTTGTCATGCTTTAGAGAATACTCGTAGAGACAAAGTAACAAAAAACCATCAAAGCATCTTGATCTATAATACCATAAATAATGCAGAATCAGAAATACATTGACCATACAATTTCATTCATAAATAACAAGATTCATAAATACACGATTATATGGATGAAAACTCAAAGAACTTTATTAATAGTAGAAATAGAAGAGAGGATTACAACCCAGCTGTTTGATCCAACCTCATCCTCCCAACATCAATTCCCTCTTCACCTCATGAAGAGCATGATCACCCAACAATAAAATGTTTATTCTCAAAGAAAAACTAACAACACTTCCTTACAAATTACAAAAGTCCAACTTCTAGAGCTCTCATACGAGGGATCCATTTATAGATGCAAAGGGTGTGAGTCAGTTACGGGTTTTTGATTAGTGTCATTTCAGTTATAGTTCTTGGTTCCAGTTGGATATTTCTTTGATCTCTTACTCATCGCTAGGCGAATTCAGAGAGGCAAGTGTCATATGAGAAATTTCTAGAAGATTCCCTGGGCATCCACTTAGCAAACTGTCTCTGTCATTTGTCCATTCTCACTCATCACACCCTACAGAAGGTCATTTCAGTATGCATTGCACTTCCCATGTGTATCAGGTGAGATGCATTGCACCCTAACCATGGAGCAGTCAGTATGGTCCAATTTTGGCCAGTTCTGAGTGGTTTTTCAGGTAGAACTTCTCAGAAATGATGTAATCAATTGACCATGATTCTTTAGGGTATGAAACAACATTTTAGGGGTTAAAGAGCCCTTGGTGTATCTACATATATGATTGGGGTTGTAGTGCCCAAGTATGTCTATAACAGTTTCCCCCTAAAGCATGAGGTCTTAAATCTTCTGATGTCAGGTGAAATCCTTTATAATGAGGATCTGAAGTATTCGAATTGCAAGGTGACCTATATAAAATACAATACAATACATCATCATCATATTATTTTCATGATCTAGCTGAGGTGGGCATTCCCATGCTCAACTTTATAAATTCATTTTCATGTACACAGGACAGATAATCGTCTGCTATTGCAGATTGGTGATTCTTGTGGAGTCATCATCCCTTAGCTTGGATGATCATCTGTGCAGCTTCTGTGTACATTTGGTGTCTTTATTTTCCTGAATATATCACAGTCCAGATGGATGAAACTAGATCTATGTTCTTCAAACTCATTCAATGTTCGCCTGATGTACAAGTCGATCCATGTGAAAAGATGTTCTGAAGTCAAACACAGAAATACATCACCTGATTAACAACCAATGATGTAATCTATTAACATGCGCAAGACGAATCACTGATAATGATAATGACCCTTAAGGTACTACATACAATTCACATGGTGTGAGTATATGATATGATGTCGAACACCATGTAAAATCTTTTGGTTGAAGGCCATTAATGTAAACCTGTCGCTGGAAGTGAGAAACTTTCCATTGAGGCATGTAAGCTTTAAAGTACTAAAAGGGTTGTTCCTAAGTCAAATTCTTGGATAATGAGCTTATGTCGACAAGAGGTGACCTATCATAGGAGGGCCTTAATGTATCCCTAATCTATGACACAAAATGAATCAAATGATTTTCTGGAGGTGAAAACGATCTGATGATACAAGGTTTAGGAATGGAAGTCATGGAAAATGGAGGGTGAAGGTATTGCAATGGATGAGGCGTTAGTTGGGTGGTGAATTCTCTGAATGACTTCTCTTGAAAATATCAGCGACACTGAGATGGATCAATATCATTAACCCAAAAAATGGATGCTATGGAGGACCAATGGTGATATAACCGGTGAATGAAATAACCCAACCCGACTCAATCATGGTGATGGAGAGAAACTGTCATTTTCAAGAGTGACCTGCTACCAATCAAGATCTTCAAGTTTTCTTCCCTTTTTACCCAGTCATTGCTGATCAATACTTCTTTATTTTTTTCAAGCTTGAGGAGGATAACATGTGCTTGTTCTATAATTTTCCCTTCAGGAAAACTTGTCACTATGTTTTAGCGAGCCTAGCGACAATGAAACTTGTTCTTGTCTGGGTGGACAAGTTTGTTGCTATTATTTTAATGGGTTTAACGACAAGGATAACTCCGTCCTTTTCATGTTTAGAGAGTTTGAAAACAGATGAAAAGGAAACTCCACAATCCTTTTTCATAGCATAATCCCTTAAGTCTAGAAAAGTATAAAATAATATGAAAGGGATGACTTTTCGATCACTTTAGTGAGCCGAAAAAGACAAGTGCTTGATATTTTTCTCGAATGATCCCTCAGGTCCAAAAATATTAAAATGCAGAGGAGGGATGACAGTTCCCCTTACTTTAACAAGTTGGAAATGCCAGTAGCTCGGTAATATTTTCATATTTAACGAGTCTTAAAAGATCTTAAAAGTGACTCGTTTTTAGGAACGAGTGATGTTTTCAGGTAGCTACTGGTTCCAGGTAAGTTTGGAACTTCTTAAACATGGCAGTGTAAAGAGGGTGGCTCACAAAATCACTAGTCGCAACTATTCCTCAAAAGGGTAACCAATCAAGTGGAAGCATATAATCGGCCAAAATAATTGAGGTGATGGTAAGAACACAACCAAGGCTTAAAAGGCTGATAACATGGCAATCATAGAGGTCGTTTACTGAAGGCAGGTTTATTTTTTAATGAGATTGAACCTTGCATTAACATATGCTCAGTGGCGGGTTTATTATTTAATGAGCTTGAACCTTGCAGAAACATTGCTCATGCCAATCGTTTTAAAGATGCCTCTCATTGGTAGGTTTATTTTTTATTAAGCTTGAACTCTACGATAACATGTGCTCATTTCCTTTTTATGTAGGCTAGAAATGACCAAACTACAAAGCTAACTACATTGATAACTAAGGAGCTATTGAGGTTAGGTAGGATAGTTTTGTCTTCCTCCTAGACAAAACACTTCCTTTGCTTCGTCCGCGCACTGCAGACAAAGGTGAATGGTGGTTAGACCAATCACCTAACCTGAGAAGAAGCTAAAAAAAGAAATTGGTTGCTTTTCACTTTCATAAAAGAGGTTTGCATTCCCCCAGGTCTTGAGAAAATGAGAATTTCCAGGTTACCTTATGGAAGTCCCTACATTTAAGCAGGATTGTTTCATCCGCAGAGCAGACAAAATACTTCCTTAGCTTTGTCCATTGAAATAGAAAAAGGTGAATGATGTGAGCTTCCAATCACATAACTTGTGAGGAGATAACTATTTCAGACTGATCCCATATCCTACAAGGAAATGATGTTTCAAAATAATCATATAACCTACAAGGAAATCTATTTTTTCAGCTGGGTTCGCCTACCGAAGCAGACTAGGGTGCATGCCCCCTAAGCTTCGTTACATCCACCAGACTACTTTCGGTAATTAAGTGGATGAACAGAAGGTTGAAGAGACATTCTTGACGTAAAGAGACCATTTAGGGATGATGTTTGACTTGTAGCTGCATTTGAACTGAGAAATTAAAGTTGGTCGATAAGTTGCACCACTCTGCCTTCATGCGGGAAACACATCACTCAAAAGAGTGTCGAAACAATAGCTCCCATGTTGTAAACATAGTCACGTCCAAGGAGTAGATTGTAATCTAATGGTACTTTGAGTACCATCATGTTCAAGTGAACAATTTTCATTTTAAAAGTTATAGGCAACTTGGAAAGGATCCTAACAGTCGATTAGTTCCTTTGTTGAAGCTTGACAAATTTTGATTCTCAGGCAAAAGCGATGGTGAACCAAGTGCTTTCCAAGCGATTGAGGAAATGATACTCACTAAAGCCCCTTCATCTATGATAGTGCTAGACACAATCATTTTGTAAACTTTTACTATGATTCAGAATGGTACATTAGATGGAAGGCGGGATCTCGCTAGTTGACTCCAATTGAAGGAAATGACTAGATTTCTTGGAGGGGGTACTGAATAAATGGCTGGATGGATGAACCTCTTGAAATGGGGAACTTTCCTCTTGTTGTAAAGGAATGGGCGGATTTCCCCCAAGTTCATCAGACTCTGTATTAATAAAAGGAATTTGGATAGTATTGTTCTCATTCTCTTTGGAAATTGCATCGTCTGAAGGTGGACCTTCTGAAGGCAAGATTGGGTCGACTACCATCTTGGAATATTGACTTTGGTCCAGCATGGAATCAGAAGGTTTACTTTCAATGATAGGTGCTTTGACCAATGGTTGAGTTACATTAGTCGGGTTTTCAACTAGCGATGGACCTGGTAAGAGTTTCTTGTATCCGAGTGGAAGCCGCTGCAGTGAAGCAGAATGGTTATGTAAGATTCTCTTGGCCTCATCTAGAAAAATACATTGGTGAAGGTGATGGCTTCATCACATAACTGACATGGAATTTTGACCTTTACTTTCTGTCTAGGAACTTCATTTTCACTAGTTGATGGTGTGCTGTCAACATGATCACCAGAGGTTGATGACGCTGAACAGTGTGGAAAGGGAGACCATTCTCTCAAGATTCGCAGAATGCTAGGACAATCTTGATGAAAATGGTTGCCTTTACACATTAGACAAGGAGGTTTAGGAGATTTAATGTGTGGATTTTCACCAGATGATTCATTGTTGCCCCTTGCTTAATCGGCTTCTTCTTCTTCTTCTCTTTCCCTTTCTTCTTCTTCTCAGCCACTTGGTTTTTAGTATCACTAGTTTCACCATGCGTAGAGGAAGAAGGGGAGGGAGAAACAAATGAAGTAGAAGGTGAAAGGTCACTTTTGGTATCAACTAGTTACTTATTTGATTGCTGAGGAAACACGGTATTTTGAATGACAGAGGTTGAGAACAGCCATACTAGCAGGCCAATTGTGATTCTTGGAAGGGAGAATGTGGCAATATACGGAGCATAGATATCTCCCCAAGAAGAGAAAGGACTAGGATTCCCCCCAGGAGGGATTCCTTGAACGATGGACTCCATTACCTCAACCTAAGATCAATGAAGGAATAGGGATGTTTTTCCCAATTAAATAAATTTTAACAATGCTTTGACACAATGTTGCTTTTTCAATTTTTAAGAGTCGAGAAAAAGTTAAAGATGACTCTAGTCGCCTTCGATTTTTAATGAGCTTGAACTGGCAAGTGCTCAGATGGAACTTTTATTTTAAGGAGTCGAAAAGGAACGAAAGTGGCTACTCTGGAAATCTAGAGAGAGGGATTACCAAACCACTTGTAAAAATGCAAAATACACCTTGGTGGTAAATTAAAGAGAAATTACCAAGGACTTATGTACGGCATTCAATCTTCCTGAATGCTGGATTTAGTGCATTGCGATTGATAGGGCAACATACACGTCTTCCTATGGATAAAGGATATCAACCTATTGTGGTCTCCCAATATATACTTGATGGTACGGGGAGCACAAGTCCGTACTAGCACTTGTCGTATCAAAGAGGAGGAATCACCAAACCTTTGACGAAAATGATAATTACCAGGTTTTATGACACTAGAATATGTCTCTAGCCTAGACCTCCAGATGTGTTGCGTTAGGTTCCAAAGCATGGTTATGTTCATTGAGATTTATTTTAGACTTTATCTTTCTTAGAAGTTTGTCTTTCAAGTTTCACTCCATGATGTAGATGTAAAATTCCTAAACATGCAATCTAAAATGATAAACAGTCATTTATTTTAGCAATGAAAATCCTAGCTACTAAGGAAAGAAGATAACGATTCTTTCAACAGAGAGTAGAGAGAACACACTAAATGCACCTTCCATAAATCATTTTCATACACAGTCTAAATGAAAATGTAGATGCATATATTTGTTTTTCTTTTCCTTAATGTGAGAATGCCAAAAAGGAAAGCTAAGTACAGATTTGAACTATTTTCTTCAAAGCGACACTTCGACAATTTCTTTTCAAAATGAAAGGAAGACTCAAACAATGCTTTTCAATTTCGAATAGAAAACTACTTTCGACACTTTAAATATTAATAATTCAAATCAAATACAATGGAAAAAGCCCAGTTGAATATCTAGAAGAGGAAGACTTTACGAAACTCTTCTTTTTGACTCAAAATGATAGTTACGACACTTCTTCGCATCAAAAACAACAGATCGATTAAGCTATTTTTGACAAAGAAGGACTGTAAATGATAGACAAACACATAAAATAATTTACAAATCCATATCAATGGAGGCTGAATAATTTAAAGGAAAGAGACTTCAACAATGAGATACTCATCATGAGCAGCAAAACTACTAAATAGAGCTGAAAATAAGGAGGAAAAAACCAAATTTCAAAGACAGAAACAATATCATTTAGTGAACACACCTGTCCTTAAGGGAAACAGGGATGCATCTCACCTGCAACACATGGGAGGTGTGCTGCATACAGGCTGCCAGTGACAGATAGTGCGATGGGCCAGGGAGCGAAACTGAGTTTAGTTTTTGCTCAAAATTTGTAGCTAAGTTCAGTGATTTAGGCTAAGCTATGATAGATAGTGATAAAAAAGTACAGGGGTATGATCTTATGAGGTTATTGAGCTACCACAAGGGCATTTAGGATGCTTGTAAGTCAGATGTTCAATACATAAACCAACCCGGAGATTGACTGAAGTAGCATTCATCTACATTGTAGTTGCATAGCAAAAGTAGTTCGAAGGCTAGCTGGCTAACTTCAGGCTCCGTCTGTAGTTTATAAAGTAAACAAAAATAACAAACAAACAAAATATTTGCTTCCCCAGTGGAGTCACCATTTTGTTTCTAGGAAAACTAGTGTCTTTTCGATCTGCTAGTCCCACTAAGATGGGTAGCTATCTTAGAAACAAAAAATCAAAGAAAATTGCTATTTCCTTTATGTATGGTAGATAATAGGGAAGTAAAGAGGACCAACATGGATCTTCCACTTGGCTTCTTGCTTGTTTCCTCTCTCCCTTGATAGACCTTGCCACTCCTCTCCTACTTTTCACGTTCTAGAGAATACATGTAGAGACAAAGTAACAAAACACCATCAAAGCATCTTGATCTATAATGCCATAAACAATGCAGAATCAGAAATACATTGACCATACAATTGCATTCACAAATAACAAGATTCACAAATAGACGATTATATGGAGGAAAACTCAAAGAACTTTATTAATAGTAGAAATAGAAGAGAGGATTACAACCCAACTGTCTAATCCAGCATCAAATCCCTGTTCACCTCATGAAAATCAAGATCACCAAACAATACAATGTCTATTCTAAAAGAGAAACCAACAACACTTCCTTACAAATATCAAAATTCCACCCTCTAGATCTCTTAGATGAGGGATCCATTTATAGATGTTTGCAAAGGGTTTGAGTCAGCTATGGGTTTTTGATTAATATCATGCCACTGATAGTTCTTGGTTCCACTTGGAGATTTCTTTGATCTGTTATTCATCCCTGGGTGAATTCAGAGAGGCAAGTGTCATATGAGAAGTTTCTAGAAGATTCCCTGGGCATCCACTTAGCAAATTGTGTTTTCCATTTGTCCATTCTCACTCATCGCACCCTACAGAAGGCCTTTTCAGTATGCATTGCACTTCCTGTGTGTAGTAGGTGAGACGCATCACACCCTGACCATGGAGCAGTCAGTATGGTCTAGTTTTCGCCAGTTCTGAGTGGTTTTTTAGGTGGAACTTATGGGAAATGATGTAATCAGTTTACCATGATCCTTTAGGGTATGAAAAAAACTTTTAGGAGTTAAATATCCCTTGGTTTATCAACATGTATGATTGGGTTGCAGTGCCGAAATATGTCTATAACACAAAGACATGCCCATTTAGGAGCCTTGGACCCGATAGATGTAGTCTAGGAGGGGTGAACTTCCTTATCAATTGCTGTGTTATAATATGTGAATTTATCTTGCTATGTTTTTCATATTTGATATGATAAATAGTAAATTTAATTAATCCTCCTTCACACATAAGACTCAAAAATTTATCAAAAAATACTTTGTTTCAATTGCAAGACATCAGTAACAATCTGCACATATAATTTAATGGAAATGAATACCTTGCATAACAAATAATAGTTTCATTTTCAGATCAGAAAAGATTTTTGGGGGAACGATTAGATTCAAATCCAAAATTACCTATAAATTATAGATGGTTAACCAACAAAGAACACTTTCCATTTTGAGAATTGAGGTGTTGAGCTATCAGTTGTGCATGAACCTTGACTATTTCGAGGCTTTGGTAGTGAGTTTAGTGTTTGTGAAATTCTGAAGGAAACTCAGGAGCTCTAAACTGGCATTATGTTGGCACCTGTGGAGACTACAATTGTTGGAGAAGTGATGGTAGCTGAGGGCACTACCTCAGAGGTAGAAAGTGTAAAGGTATCTGCCAAATTACCCAAATCCATGAGGTCACTCAAGCCGAGGCCTACGCTAACTAGGGAGGGTCCAAACCAAAGAAGGATAAGTAGAAAGTGGCACAACCAGTACGCGTGTAACCTAGAAAGCACCCACAGAAAGAAAATCCCACTGCACAAGAGAAGGGCAAGGTATTAGACGTGGAACTTGACAAGGAAATAGAACATGTCAATATGAGCATAGAAGTCAACATGGGGGCAGAAGACATTGACATTGAGCGGGTAGACCCTATCTAAAAGTTGTGACCATATGTCCCTCTGCGCCAAGTTTTTGGGCAGCGAATCCCCCCATAACATGTTTTTGGGGCTTGGAGCCTGACGGTTGGTCAAGTGTGATGTAAAGAGCTCATGAAATGTGAGTGCGGAGTGCGAGAGTCTAGGTTGTCTACCCTAAGATAATGTAATTTAATGTAAAGTGTGTCAACCTACCCATGGGCCACAGACCATGGGATTATATAAATAGATCGATGCTCTAATTGTAAAGTGAGTTAGGGAAGTTTTGACAAGTAATAGATAGATGTGAAGGCATGGTTAGAAGATAGGAGTGAATCCAAAGTGTATTGGGACATAGTGATAGGTGGAGGCTCTGCAGCTGAGTGCATAGAGGCCTGGTAGAGTCGACAGTTGAGTGCACAGACTCCTGTAGCTGAGTGCGTAGGGTGAAGTCAAGTCTATATTGAATTGATCTTGGAAAGCATCAATAATAAAGATAAGTTGGTTTGACATATTGTGCATCTGGTCCCTAGATTTGTATTTGAATGTTATGTGTTGATGATATCTGTTTATTTATATGTGCGTACTTGTATGTATGCTCATGAATGGAAATCTTCTAAGTCGTTAACGAACAACCTCTAATTAAGGAATACTGGGGTCTTCTAAGTCATTTTCCAAAATTGGATACAACAATAAAGATATCCTTAGAGCCTTTCAAAAAGCCAAATCTGGAAACAATAAAAACAACACCAACAATTCCTCAGCCACTAATGCCTACCTTCCATATATTCATGGTGTAACTGAAAAACTAGCCAAAATTCTCTTAAAAACGAATATCAAAACCTCATCCAAACCCTTGAAAACTATTAAATAAAGAATGAAATCTGTTACAGACAACCTAGAACATCTTGAGCAGAAAGGTGTTTATATTATTAATTGTTCCTGTGGAGAACAATATATCATGGAAACAGGTAGATCAGTTAGTATCAGGCTAAAAGAACATAGTGCAGATATCTGTAGGGAAAGAACCCATTCCTCAGCCTTGGCGAAACATGCAGGTAAGGAAAACCACAATATATGCCTTGAAAACACTAAAGGAATTGCAAATGACAAACACTATTTCAAACGAAAAGTCAGAGAAGCTCTTGAGATCATAAAACACCCACATAACCTCAATAGGGATGGAGGTTTGGAAATTAGTAGGAATTGGACCTCCCTCCTCACCCATGGATTAAATTGACCCTCTCTCTCTCCTCTTTTCGTTATCAATTCATTAACATCCTGAGTAATTAAAAACTTGCAAGGATTAAATAATAATAAACTTAATTACCATAAATTACAATTAGTTAAAGCAAAATCATTATGATTAAATAATTATTTATTAAATAGAATATAATAAAAAACATAATGCAAAAACAATTTAACTAAAAAAAATAAATAAATAAATTAAAAATAATTATAGAATATTAAAACATAAAAATTATCCTAAACAAACTTCTTATACCATATTAACTTCCCTAGTAGCTAAAATCTTGTAAAAATTAAACTAAAACATAAACAAAATTATTATAAAAATTAAATTAAAAGATAAACATAATTATTATTATGTTATAATTAAAGTTCATTTTAATGTAAAGTAAAAAATAAAAAAATAAAAAAAATAGATAATATAATAATAATTATTAATATTAAAACCTAGTTAATCCATATAAAATTATTAATTAAAAAATAAATAAAAATAAATAAATAATAATAAATAAATAATAAAAATAAAAATAAATAAATAAATAAATATGTTAATTCAAATCAGTAGGTTGTCGGCTCTCATACTTGACATCTCAACCCTAACCCTATTTATCTCTACTATCTCTCTCCTTTGTAAATCAAGTCCTGATGATGAGTCTAGGCCTAGACTTGAAACGTCAACAAAGCAAAAATGGAAACTGTGGAATATCCGAGTGAAGATTCTAAAAAACATAACCACAGAAATCTACAATCCAATACTGGGGTAATTAATACTAATCGCACCATGACTGGATCTGTATGAAGATCCCGCTAGTGCACAAAATCTGGTAAGCACGGAGGTTGAACCACGTACCTGTCACTCATATCAGACATCCCCACAGTGCGGAAACCTAGTTCCAGCACCCCCCATACTACTTCTTATGAGACCTCAGTCCGCACTCCATGGAATGTTACCGAAAGGGATGATAGTACTAGGATTTTCTTGGCTAACTCACTTTTGAACCTGGGTCAGGCCCCAAGAAGCCAACAAATGGTTCCATTGATGGGACCGAGATCTGCCTAAGGGATGTCTGATGTCATGCCACTAGAACCCAACAAAGAAGGAAATTGGAGAGTGGTTGGACAAGAAGATTTACGAGTTCGTGACACAAGAAAACAAAACTCCACAGGTATTTGATAAAAGGTGGCTGGATTACTACATCTATACAGAGATCCACGAGATCTTCTTCACATATTTTCCTTTTGAATTGTATGAGTGGATGGAAAGGTTAGCCAACAGCCACGAAATGTGTAAGCTCGACCAACCAATAGTGTGGACATCAGAATTAGTGCACAAAATAGACGTATCACAAGATAAGATCCCGCAAGATATGGACCATTGTCTCAATCAGATAATAGGGGGATTTATCACTGAGTTCGCGATAGACAAAACCATAAGCTACAATGAAGCAAAATGATGTTCTCTCAAGGGAGTGCGAGGTAAGTACATAAAATCTCTGAGTGCTTGGATTAAGATGCTGTTATGTGAAAAGCGGGTTATGCAAATTCATTAATGGTTCAAATGACGCAGAGCAGAAAGATCTATAGGGGTAGTGAGACATTAGGAAATAGTCCCTTAATTTCACGTTCATGAGAGAGTGAGGAAGAGCTCGCTCTGGTCTCTCTGAGAAGTGCAGTCAGTTTGATAAGGTAGCGCATTCCGCGGTGAGCAACCCCACCCACGCCACCACTCACTTCACCTCTCTCACCTCCATCTCCAACCACTCCACCTCCATCAACCCCGCAGTTCAGCATGGTGAGCGCGATCAAGCTTACCCGTATTTAGAGGAGTAGGGAATGAGGATATGGACTAGTTATGGTTCGTGGTAAGAGCAGTGTGGGAAGCGTAAGGGGTCACGGACAACAAGATTAAGAAGCCTACATTGGTGATCATACTGTAGTATTGCGAGTTGACATGGTATATCAAGCAATCTAATGATCACCCAAATGCAGGAATAGCATAGATTGACAATGCGTTGAATAGAGAGTTTAGTTGGCCAAAATCAGAGACACAGTCAATCATCGAGTTTAAAGAGCTCACGATGCTTCTAGGCGAGACCCCCTGGGATTTGGATTAGCGATTGAATAGCACGATCTGCGAGGCCAATATGACACTCACAGATGCACAACATTATGCCTGGTTTGTGGCATCTTTGATACCTAAGGATGACATTGTCACAATAGAAACTTTCTACCCAGGCCGAAGCATTGGAAATGGCGATTTGGTTGCATGCGACACCGATACAAGATCCAGGCCTGGGAGTTCAACAAATCCACATCCAACTACACGATATTTTCCTAGAGATGTAGAGCTTGAAACAGGATAGGGCACTGCAACTAGAGGCGTGCGAGGAAGTATGGTGCCTAAAATGCAAGGGCCAGGGCCATGACAAGGATCACTGTCCAGTATTTGTGAACTATTTGGTAGGAGTAGGGCCGATGTCGTTGAGACTAGAGGCACAGGCAGGGCCAAGTGCAACATCTCTATTATGGTGTTCAATCTATCAGATAAGAGGAAAACACAAAACCGATAATTGTCATTTTTTGCAGAAGTATACACAGGCACCCTAGCAATTGTTTTGTAATTTCTGTAGGTCGGTGGGCCATGACGAGTGTACTTCTCATAGCTACAAGTTAATGATGGATCGAACCCCAGCCTATTGGATGTAGATAGAGGCACGAGCCCTCGATCCAGTGGCAGGGATGGCATGCACTGGATTTCAAGGGCGAGTTCGAGGATGAGGAGGAATGGGACCAAGAAGGGGCCACAAACAGTTAATTTGTTACAATTACAGAGGACCCAGGCACTATGCTCACAATTGTACCAACACGATGAGGGTATCCTGTTCATATTGTGCTCAGTTTGATCATGAAATGGTAGATTTCTTGATGTTGATCACACACATGCATGAGAAAGGGGTGCTCCAGCCTCCTCCGACTCAAAATATTCAAATTATGAGGTTTGAACCCTGGGAATAAGACCCAGAAGTGAACATAGTGCTCAGAAGCGATGCGACCACAGGGGAGGATAAGGGTAAGAAGCCCGAGGAGATGCATGGAATCACAAGGCTCCTACAAAGGAACCTAAGTTTGACTTAGAGCACACAAAGGAGACGTTCATGGAAGCTAAGAAGAGCTTTGCAGAGGCCTCCACTCCAGGTAGTAAGGATCAACCAGAGCCAGGGATGGATCCTTCTATGCTTACTACCTTTTTGGAGACATGCATGAAACTGCTGCAGGACAATAAGGCAGTTATTGGACTACAGGAGTTGATCACTAGGTGTGTAGGGTCAGGGGAATTGTGTGTAGTCCGGAAACTAGGAAAGCATGCATTGCGCACTGGGAGGGAAATGAGATTGACAACATAAATTGGCGAGTATGAAATGGATCAGGTAATCCTAGACCTAGGTTCGGATGTGAATGTGTTACCAAAGAAGACATGGGAATGCATGGGCAAGCCTGTGTTACAGTGGTCCCCTATTAAATTATGAATGGTGAACCAACAGAAGGTTTTGCCCATGGAGAGGTTGTAAGGGGTAAAAGTTGATATTGAAGGCACGAGCACATAGATGGACTTTGAAGTAATAGAGATTGTTGATGACAACAATCCTTATCCCGCATTGGTAGGAATAAACTGGCCCACCGATATGAATGGAGTCATCAACCTAAAGAAGTAGAAGATGATATTTGAGAAAAGGTCCCTACACGTAGTAGTTCCAATGGACTTAGAAGGAGTGAGCTACACCGAACCTATGCGCGATGATGAAAGTGATGATAAGTTGGATTGTATTTACTAGATAACTATGTGAGACCAAGAGTAGGTGAACTTGATTGTAGATGGGAGAATCTCCCGGGAGCGTGACAGTTCCTGTACTTCAGATTCAGACGAAGAAGTAGAATGCTGGCAAAACTGGCTACATGAAGTGACCACTAAATTGCAACATGACGATTAGGTCAATGTGTTTCATGATAACAGAGGAAAGGAAACTGCCAAACTATGGTGGGGTGATAGCTATGGATGAATTCTTGAACAAATTTGAAAGTGCAATACCAGAACAGCAGCGCTATGGTGCGATGGAATGGACACTGCACGCAACCCCCACACAATGGTGGGGTACACATTAGAAGACCATTGGGAACTAGCGCAAATGTAGAAGGCTGATGCACTTGCGATTGGGAAGCCCCCAACATCGAACGAAAGTTTGGCAGCCATGACAAAGAATCTTGTGTGGTTACTGTGTCGATGGGTGCAGACATGTGCTGTGAAAGCATATCCTAGACAAAGGATTGAAAATTAGAACTAGACATGGCAATAGGAAAGGCAATGCAAACCACAAATATCCCACATCGTAGCATTCAAAATACTATGCAGAATCACGAACAAAGTTTACCAGGCGGAATGAATTGATTGGGACCTACACGTACCGACGGTCTGATGGTTCTATAGGGAAATAACTCCCATAATTGGGACAGTACGTGAGGAGAGAAAAGTTATTATGCAGCGGCATGAGGAAAAACATATGCAGATTCAAGAAACCATTTGTCAAGGGAACCTTGAGCTTCATGAACTTGAAAAATATCAGATACAACTGAAGCAAAGAAGCATGATAATGGATGCGGAAATCAGAAAAATGGAAACTGAAATCACACAAGCAATATGCATCGAAAAAAGGATAGGACAACATATGGGCAGTGATACCACTGTGTTAGAAGATTGTCGCCAAGAATTTGTGGCTCTGGTACCATGGTTGAGACCGCACCTTACTAGACAAAGTAAACAAGGTTGCGCACAATACAAGGAAGAATGCGACACACTAATGGATGCAAGGGTAATTGAGGGGTGCCCATGGAATGGGCTGGCAGGTAACTTGAAGCCTCATACTGGTGGTGGGACTGCCTGACCATCTGTAGGAAGCACAGTCTCAGTGCTTTAAGTAGTTGAAAGACAGCATGGGACTATAAACGAGTATGTATGGGAGATGCATGAGATGAAGGTTGCATGTAGGGTTGGGACATCACAAGGGTCATGGACGCACATAACGGTCCGCGCTATTGCGTGAGTAGGTTAGGAGGTGACCATTGGTGGCACTGCTGATGACAAGATGTTCCATTTCAAGCAACAAGGAGTAGGCGGTGGGCAATTAAGATATGAAGTCAGAACTAGATTTGGGGCTAACTGCTGCCAATCTCGCATTAATGAGAAACATTAGTGGGGAATGGTAAAATTTGAATTCAAAAAGGCCTATAAATCATAGCTGGCTCTGCACCGAACAACCCTTGGATTTTTGAAAATCCATTTATTGTGCTATCAATTGGGTATGAAGCTTACGAATTTAGAAGTTGTGAGAGCAAGTTCAGTGTTTGCAACATTACCAAAAGAGACACAAGACTTTCTGAGTAGAATGATGACAACGGCTAAGGAAGCCACATCGAGCCCTACTTCACTGATGGGGGATGCACCTTAGATTCCAAAAACACCTGAGACACTGAGTCCTAAAAAAACCAATAGGTAGCAAGATCGGTTCGTATGTCTCCATGAGATTCACCATTTGGTAAGCTGTCTATAGAAGATAAGGGAAAGATGGTTAATCTTGACATAGATGATGAGGAGGAGGATCTTAAAGTATTCATAGAAGAGATTGAACCAAAGATAGAAATGGAGGAAGACATTCAGCTCTTATGCGCTGTAGCAAAGCTTCCCAAGTATGTCCGCCCATGGAAAGGTAGAGTAAAAGTACCTAAAGATTTGGATGCCATTAAAAGTGCACTCAAAACCCCGTTCCTCCCAAAAGGGAATTTTGTTTGAAGATTCCACTCTAGGCCGCATGCCCACAATGAAATTTGAAGATTGGGGTGGATAGTGAGAAGTTCCCACATTTAGAAACTAGCTAGCTAATGAAACAAAGCAAGGAGGGGGCAGTTACAACGCTACAACCATGGAAATGGTTGCATGGGGTGGAGGAGGTCGTGCTACTCCACCTATTATGGATCCCACACTTTCATCGGGAACTGATCACGATATTTGTCATTAGGAAACTGCTTCTCCTGGTGCACAATGGGCACATGTGGCTGGAGGAAACCATTCCCATCACGGTGGAGCTTATTCATAGGATTTCTTGGCTTCCCTGTACGGGAAGGGACCCTGTAGAAATAGTTGGCAAAAGTGGACAGTTGCTGCTCACAGAGGCCATGAAAAATAAATACAAGTTGGATAAAAAGTAGAGGGGTTCTGTCATTACTAGAATATAAGACAAAGTGGTTCACGTAGCCACCTAGTTTCTGGCAGGAAAAGTGATGATAAAATGTTGTGGTAATGAGGTACCAACAACAGTCATTGTGCTAGCTGAACAATGCACTGAGGGGTTACAGTTCAACTCGGCGTAGTTCCTCTGCAAGGAGTTCCTAATGAACTGCATGGAGGCCCAGGAGTAGGGTAAGACCTTCCACTACACGTGTTTGCTCTTATCCATCCGGTTGGTTGCAAGGGAATTGCGTGAGGACAATAAGTTTCCTCCCTTTGACTAGGACTTGCCAAAGGTAGCAAGATACTTGTTGCTATGGGCGACGAAGGAAGCCACACAAATCTGCGAGACAAAGATTTTCTGGATACTTATGGAGGCAAGTGTACATATGTGGATAAAAAAATAGTCATACCTATCCCCCAGGTATACGATAGTCTACAGAGCTTTGCAGAATTTAAGGCTGATATGCACAATGTGTATATCAGGGTGCGGAAAGATCTAGAGTGGAAATGGACCAAAATCCCCTTCATCGTGATTCATGGTGTTGTTTTCATGGTGCTTGATTCATGGCCACCCGAATGGCATGCCCTAGATCTAGCAACGTGTGATGAGGCAATGATACAAGGACAAAAGGATGCCACCAAGCTTCTGGCACAACAAAAGTGGAATGAGAAACTCACCGAGGAGGTAAGGACTTTCCGCAAGGCAGCGAAGGCTATTGCAGAGCAGACCAAGGTCGCTAAGAAAATAGTAGCCATTGGGAACACCACGACGCATGAGGAAAGAGGCTCATACCTGACCATGGGACATGGGACAGACGATACAATGGAAGCCATGGATCCAAGAAGAACCGCTACACAATTAAAACAGTCATGTGGTACAGAATGAACAGGGCCACGGAAGAAGACCAAGGCTTCCAAATTGGATGGGGAGTCTATCACACTGATAGAGTGTGATCTATATGACATTGGTGACATAGTTCATGAGGTCACCAGGGAGGTGCTCCAAGAAGCGATGACGAAGCAACGAAATGTCTTGGGGGCACTCAAGGCACAACTGCAGGGACTTCAGGTGCGACTCCCACAATGTAGCCGGTGCCACGGGAGCATTGACAATAGAGAAGTTGTTGAGGTCCAAAATGGTCAACACCGTTGTGCTACTAGAAGGAGCACTGATAGCATACAACATGGAGGATAGAGCCATGTTAGGAAAAAACAAGGGACTTGACCTAAACTTGGCTGCCCTTCCATGGGATATGTTATATCAGCTAGAAGACAGAGTGACGGCAGAGCTTTGTGCTAGGGAGGGACACGCAGTGCAAATGCTAAGTGAACAATGAATCAACATCAAACCACTTAGCCTACAACGTGACAAAGCGGTGGCTCAGAACCATCAGTTAGAGCAAATCATAGAGGAAACATGTCGTCGTGTCCCAGAACTGGAAATTGTGATAGATCTGCCTGTAGGAATGCAGATCCACAAATTGGCCAGTGGATTCTATGAGGTGAAGGAGGAGGCTACGAGGATCCAGCTAAACCTCAACATGCAAATTTCTAAACTAAGATTAAATGCATAGCTCTCCATGCTCCCAAAAGTTTGAGATCAGCGTCGTAACGATATCTGAAAAGGGTTGGAAGAAATTGAATTGGCAGTGCTTAGCTACACCTCATTGTTGGAAGAATCCTAACTCAGGGACTCGTGACGCTACAACAAGAAAAGGAATTGAAGGCGCAGGTGGACACAACACACCAAAAAGAGGCAATACTTCAAGCACACGTCTAGCCTTGGATTGATGAGGCCTTCATCATCACAGCCGACATTGAAGGAAAACTCGCATAAATGAAAGTGATGCATGATTTGAAATAGGGATTTGACCATGATAATGAGCATTCGGCCGAGCGAGCAGAACAATTCTAGTTGATAGCAGAGAAGTGTACTACAGATCTTCACGCATCACAGGCACAGTTGGATGGACTTCATGCAAATATCATCACACCATTAAAGTGATTCAGGATGAGTCACGATGATTGTGTTCGGGACTTGTTGGGTAGTGGATTCCCCCATAACATGTTTTTGGGGCTTGAAGCCCAAATTTTGGTCAAGTGTGATGTAAAGACCCCACAAAATGTGGGCATGAGGCATAAGAGTTTAGGTTTCTCCACCCTAAGATAATATAATTTAATGTAAAGTGTGTCAACCTAGCCATGGGCCGCAGACCATGGGATTGTATAAATAGAGCAAGGCTCTAAGTGTAATGTGAGTTAGGGAAGTTTTGACAAGTAATAGATAGATGCGAAGGCATGGTTAGAAGATAGGAGTGAATCCAAAGTGTATTGGGTCATAGTGATAGGTGGAGGCTTTGTAGCTGAGTGCACAAAGGCTTGGTAGAGTCCGCAGATGAGTGTGCGGACCCCAACAACTAAGTGTGCAGGGTGAAGTCGAGTCTGTATTGAATTGATCTTGGAAGGAAACATTAATAAAGATAATTTGGTTTGAGATATTATGAATTTGGTCCATATATCTGTGTTTGAATGTTATGTGTTGATGATATATATTTATTTATATGCACGCACTTATATGTATGCTTATGAATGGAAATATTCTAAGTAGTTAACAAACAAATTGTAATTAAGGAAGATTGGGGTAATTAATATTGATTGCACCACAATTGGATCGATGTGAAGATCCCACTAGTGCATGAAATCTGGTAAGCACAGAGGTTGAACCGCATACCTATAGCTCATATCGGACATCCCCAGGGTGCACAAACCTGGTTCCAACACCCTCCCATACTACTTTGGGTGAGACCTCAGTTCGTGCTCCATGAAATGTTGCTGAAAGGGCCAATAGTACCAGGATTTTCTTGGCTAACTCACTTCTAAACTTAGGTCAGGTCCCAACAGGCCAACACAAGGCAAGGTGAAGGTACCAAAGGACATCAATGAGAACAAAATCACACTTTTCATAAAGTTACCACAAGACAAAATCAAATTTGAAGGCCTGCGCCTGCCACGTGTCCCCCATTTGAAATTGGAGGATTGGGATTTGGTAGATACAGAGCGCTTTCCCCACTTGGCCATAGTTGGGAGCTGGATCTGACAAGGGAAGTTTTCGGCTAAAAGCCCATGTTTGGGTTAAATTTTGTAATAAAACTGTAAAGAATCTTTATTTTATGGTCATGGAGTGCGAAAGTATTATGTGTCATAAAGGGTAGTATGCCCTTAGTTTTATAAACTAAAGTCTATTATAAGAGATCTACCCATGGTCCGTGAACCATGAGATTGTATAAAAAGAGCTAAGCTCTAAGTAGTTTTAAGTAGATACCAAGGTAAGAGAGTCGTAGATCTAAAGTAAGAAGGCTATGTCTTGGGTTGTAGTGTAGGTAGAGGCTCTGCAGCTGAGTGCGCAGAGGCATAGGGTAGAAGTCTATAGTTGAGTGTGCATGCCCCTACAACTGTTTGGACAGGGAGGATAGAGTGGTAAACAATTGGAAGATATTAATAAAGAAAGATATTTTGCAATTCCTATGTCTTCGTTTTGTTATTGCGTCTTAATATGTTATGTATGAATTTCCTTTGCTATGCTTATGTGATGTGCAAATGAATGAAATTACATTGAATAATTGAATGAAATTAAGATTATCTGTTTATGCACTGATAACTATAATTATTGGATAAGATAAGTAAGTCACTTTGAGTAATTCGGGAATCTAAACGGCACGCTGCCATAGCAACAGAAAAGTACCTGAGCTACAAGCTAGGGTTGCGCGAAGGTCGACAATACATGAAGGAAGGAATAGAGGGAATCAAATGACATCAAAACCATCTCAGGGTGTGGAAACTTGGTTCCAACATTCCCCCATACTACTTTGGGTGAGGCTTTGGTCCACGCTCCACGAGGTGATTTTGAAAGATCTAGTAGTGTAGGGATTCGTTTGGCTAATTAATGTTAAACTTGGGTCAGGCCCCCTCAAGCCAACAAGTGGTTTCGTTGTTGGGATAGGAATCTGCATAAGGGATGTGTGATGTCATATCACTGGAATCCAACTAAGAAGGATTTCAGAGACTACTTGGATAGGAAGATCCACGAATTCACGACGCAGGAGAACAAAAACTCATGACTGACAAAGCGATCCAAATTGGATCCATGAATATTATCAAAGTGCCGTGACTGTATTAAGACAGGACAAACTTCAAATTTATGAACATAGAGCAATCAGGAAGGTCTCTAGATAGCGAAAGATTTCAGCTAGCAGGGAACAACGAGGACGTGAGTCAAAGCGCACTGTCCGAGGCCCATGGAGTTCGCGTTGGAGGAAAAACTGGCACTTGGCAAGCCCAGATCGGGAAATGAAGGCCATTTCTGATGCACGATTAGTGCTTAGCTGGGTAAAATCCCTTAAGAAGGAAAGGCCACAAGTTCTCGGTCACATGGGAAGCTGGGAAACCTTTGGGAAAGAACTAAGGTGAAAGGCGGGACCCGTGCTCCAAAACCGACAGTATATCGGGGCACCCTTGGGCGGCAAGCGGATTTGGCTAAAACTGAGCGATTCCATTCATTGCACAATGTGTGTCTAGCGGATGAGAGATAAAACCACCTCTCATCATGTGCTAATAGTCGAGGAAGTCAACTGCGTGAAATGAGTCAATAATGTAGGATCTGGGGGCTTCACATCTGATGGCGAAGATTGCGCCCGATGGAGAAACTGAATTTGACAAGGGAATTGAGCCTTAACATAAAGAAGTTTGAAGTCTAATCTGACCGTTGAGTTGGTGGATGAGTCATTCCATAGTGTAACTAAATTACCGAACCGTTGAGAAAGAGTTGGCGCAGTTCGTGAGAGGACAAGTGGCCCCTTCCATATGGATGATGGTGATGACACAGAGGTAGGGAACTCCAAGCAAACAATAGCAGGCGATCTGAAGGGGTGGAAGAAGAATCGAATAATCATGAGATAGATCAGATTTAAGCCATGAACAAATAGAGAACAAGAAAAATAAGAGAGAAGACAAAAGGCGAACACAGAGAGAGCGAGAGCAAGGAAAAAACAGTGAAGCAAGAAGCAGGAAACAGAGAGCTGAGCTGACCTAAGGTAGTGTTGAGTAGACAGAAGGCTTGAGAGGTTCAAGCAAATCCTTGTGAGGATCTATTGGGAATTGAGCACCACTTTGGGCTCCTCCCATTAAAGACCAGAGAGGTCAAGACTTGGAAAGGGAAAGAGTCTGTGCACTCTAGTGGCTTGGGGAATCCAAGAACCACCCTACCAAGCATTATCTATTTTAGGAGACTAAGATTGAGCTCCTCATTGTAAATCTCTGCTTTAAAGACATGATAAAGTAAGACCACCACTAAAAGGTGGACCAAAGATGTAGCCCTGGAGAATAGGGTGAACTCCTTATTAAATCTGTTGTGTTCTTGCATTTGCTTATTGTGTTTCTCTTGTTGTTTTCCATTGTTCCAATGTCTGTGTATTTTTTAATATGATCGATCCATTGCATAAAATAACATAGACACACACCGACACATTAGTCTGTAATACCTTCATTCATTAATTAACTAGCTGAGGTCACTCACGAGTGATTTTTAGATCAAGTCGTATCAGAGCTCAAGGCTATTAAGGTTAGACAAGCTTGTGTTGGTTTTTCTGTTGAATGCTAACTAGATCAAAGCTCAACTTAGGAGAAGGAGATTTGGTCGAAACTAATCCTGAAATTGGGAGAGTTTATCCTTAGAAGACAATGTCAGAGGAAGTTTCTATGGAGCCAGACCCTCAACTCATAGATAGTTTCCTAGCCATAAAGTCCATGGTAGAAGAAATGTATAGGGAATTTAGAAAACATAAGGATGAAGATTCATCAAGCGCTAAGAAAGAAAAAGGAGAAGATGAGTCACATTCCCATGACCAGTCAAAAGGAAAAGGGAAATATGAAAGCTTTCTCACACCTCGTGATAGCCCTAAAAAGAAAGCATCTTTGATCAAACTAGATGTTAAATTTGATTTACCTATATATGATGGAGAGTTGAATGCAGAAAAAGCTGGACAATTGGATTAGACAAATTGATGATGATTGTAGAGTGCATAATATCAACTTAGACAAGAGCAAGATTAAGCTGACAAGCCTATGCCTTGGAGTCACTGCCTTGGTTTGGTGGGAAGTGTTTCCAGGAAAGCAAGTGTCTTTTCGATCTGCTAGTGCCACTAAGACAGGTAGCTATATTAGAACCAAACAATCAAAGCAAATTGTGATTTCTCTTTTAATTTCCATGCCCAAAATATAGTTTGTAGCACCAAGATCTTTCATGTCAAATTTAGAGGATAATTGGGT
>APFE030402966.1:4906-45633 GCA_000404065.3 Pinus taeda
TTTCCTCCTTGATCATCTCTTTCAACTAAAGGCATCAGCATAGATTCCTACCTTGCCCCAAGGAATCACCTGCAAAAAACTGAGCTCAATCCCCGCACCCTGAATTGCACTCCCTTCAATTGCCACCAAAAAACCCAAAAACTTCAAATCAATTCCCCTTATCAGTTTACTAGCCTAAAATCCTTGTTCCTAATTGGTCAACTCATCCTATTGAAAATCCACCGAGTTTGACCCGAGAGAGCCTTCTCATACCTCGTAGGGCTAGCTACGAGGTGAAATGGTTTGATGTAGCTTTGAGGTTTGTCTATCTCAGCCTAGGTGAAATCTCAAACGCTAACACAACCAACGAATAGAGAAAGATACATAGCCCGCATATGATCTACCATCTCCAATGTAGCTTCATCGATCCCAAAATGCTTCCACTGCACTTTAACCTGCTGAATCGCTCTGTTCCAAAGCATGAGCATCTTTTTCTTCAATATTCACTGAAATCCTGACTAGAATTCTCCATGTGGCTCCACTCGCAATACAAAATAGTCAATCACATGATCAACATCTTTAACATACTTCTCAAGCAAGGACACATGGAAAACATCATGGAATTTCACTACCGAAGGCAGTACAAGTTTATAGGCTACTGGCCCAATCCTTTAAAGAATCTTTAAAGGTTCACAAAACCAACGTGCCAACTTGGCACATGATCCAATCCTCAAGGAGCTCTTTTTTGGCTTGATGCACAAATACACTTGCTCCTTAAACAACTTGTTCTGATCTGCATAACTTTTCTACCTGTCCTGTGTTGCCTTTAGATTCTTATTGATAACCTAAATTTATTGTTCCATCCCTGCCAACTTGTCCGGTCCTATCAATACCTTATTCACTAAATCAATCCAACTAATGGGAGTATTACAACTCTGCCCATATAGTACCTCAAACAGACTCATCCTCAATGACTCTTTATACCTATTATTATAATAAAGCTCAACCAACGGAAGGTACTCCTCCCATCTCCTATGTTGATGCCGATGATAAGTTGTGTTGAAGGCCAACTCTATCCCCAAACCTGTAAATAACTCCTTCCAAAACTTCGAAGTGAACTTAACATCCCTGTCTAACACAGTCTTCCTCGAACACCATGTAGTCTCACTACACCTCTGATGAAAACCTATGCTCATCATTAGCTGAATATGTAAACTTCATTGGAATGAAGTGCACTACCTTTGTCAACCTGTCAACCACAACCATAATAGAATCATGTTGCCTACATGTCCTCGGCAAACCTGTAATGAAGTCCATAGAAATGACCTCCCATTTCCACTTTGGAATCAGAATCAGTTATAGTAGATGACCTGGATGCTTACATTCGACTTTCACCTATTGATAGTCCAAATATCTAGCCATAAACTCTGCCACTTGCTTCTTCAGATTTGGCCAATGATAAAACTTATTCACTGTTGTCAATTTCTTATGGTATCCTAGGTTACATGAATAAGGTTTTGCACGAAACTCTCGCAAGATAGTCTTCTTAAGATCACTTACATTTGAAACATATACTTTTTCCCTAAATCTGACTAAACCATATGTTGTAAGATGATAGTCCACATACTAACCACTTGTACCCTGCTGTAACATGTGCATAAGTTCCATGTACCTGCCATCCTATTGTCTTGCCTGTAAAATTTGATCCTATTAGTCTCTCCCATAATAACTCATCCTCGACTTTGTTTCTGTAGTACCACTCTGACAACTACTTCTTCCTAAAAAGTCTCTTGAATTCATGCCAACTTAACTCCTATGCCCTTATGTCTCTAACTTGTTTCACATGTTCCCACTAGATGTTTTCTTTCCCTTTTAGGCTAAAGATAGCTATCCTAGCCTTCATATTCTTTGTGTAATCATGTAGCTCAAAGATCTTGTTCATCCCAAGTAGCCATGCCTCTACATCCTTTGGCTTCTTCAAATATCCATCAAATGTAGGTGGCTTTTCTTTCTTGAACTCATCTGGAAAATATCTCATGTCACTCCTCCTATCCAGATGATAAATATGACAATCATAGTGCCTGTCAGAACTAGAACTAGAATGAGAACTAGAATAGAACTTGTGTCCATCACCTCTATTATTTGGAGTATCCAAGATTCAACCATCTCTGATCATGTCATCTTTATCTAACCTATGCCCACCATGAGATTTACTGCCATATGCCCCATTTGTCCTGTCCTCCTACCCATGGTTGATATGAAGTGGTTCATGTCTCTGTAATTCTGACAAACTTTGAAGGATTACTGCATTCATCTGCTTGTTTCTCTTGTGTCTGCATGATTATGTCATTATCTACCTTGCAACTGATTATTTATGCCTTCAAGCTTCTCAACATGTCTGTTATATCAAAGAGTGCCCAATATCACACTGCTCGTTTGATCCATAGGGAGAGTCTCATGAAATCTAGTTTACCATCTTACTAGTCATCCTTGATCTATTTTTGCAAGTACACCATGTCAACTAAAATCAAAACATAACATAATCAACATACCTCAGTATAGTTTAAGGGAGGATATCTCATCTACAAGATCAACCAGATTAGCATGATACATGTATAATCATAATCACATCAATATATAACATCAGTTTAACCACTATCCAGTTATCAATGTCTGATCATACCAACCACATACCATCACCTCATGCATGACAACTACAACCATATCATTGTATGCATAACAATATATAAGCACTGACATGCATAACCAATGCATAACCGACATACACTCATGACGACCACCTCCAACAACATACCATCAGCTTTCACATGGAGACACCACTGCAACCACGACAACCACCACCATGAATACACAACAAGAACATAGACCACATGCATAAAGAACACATATGCAACTGACATGAATGTATGACCAACACACCGCCCATCCAATCCAAGGGGTGAACCATGCTCTAATACCACTCTATAACACCCTCCTCTCTAAGTGGTCCACTGGGGTAAACATGTGACGAGAGGCTACTATGATGTGATTCAAATCCCCAAGTATAGTTAAGGAAGTGGAACTGGAAAAACACAACCAAACTGACCTTCCCCAGGAGCTACAGACCCTTCAGGAGGTAACCAACCCTTCCAAGTGCTTAAACCTTGAGATAACTTATATTTTTATTGTCCAAGAGCCTCAAACACTCCCATGGCAAGGCATGCATGCAACCAAAGCCTTTCATTCACTCCCACAGTAAGGCATGCCAGCGATTATGGAATTTTCCAAGCAATTCTAAGCGAACAACCTCAGATTTTGTGCCACAATTTCAGGGCCAGGACTCGGGCCACTATCCAGAACTTCATGAAACTTTGAGGAATGATGAATGGCATTGAAACAAAATTACTAATGCAAAAACTTGAGTAATAAATTGAAATAACCCCCATTAGCCATGTCAAAAATATGCAATCTACATGCCATAACAACAAATCTGAGCATAGGGGTCTCATACTTATTTGATATTCATAAAGAAGCATAGTTGCCATATCAAAATAGCTGAATTATGATCTATTAGGTCAAATATTCATTGTATGTTCATTTTCAAATCAAAACATGATGAGAACCATACATCAAGTATACCATATAACATACTCATAACCAGCATATAACCAATAGAAATAACAAGGATCTAACAACCATAAGAATCACATATGAACTAATATATTTACACATGAAATACCAAGGAGAAAGAGCTCTTATTAATGAATGCAAAATCCAACTAGGTTTGGGACTTCCACGAACCACCCGACCATAGATTGGATGAACCAAATATTTCTTTCACCCAATCACCCATGTGCCATATTCCAAGCATAAATGTGGGACTCAAAACTGAACCAATCCAGGTTTCCTCGTGCTTTACCATAATCCCCATCAGATCACTAGGCCCTAAATAAGCATGGATGCCATCATATTTCTCCACCTACACCATGAGGAATTTTACTATCTCCTAGTCTTTAGGCTTTACAATATATCCCTCCATACAATGATCGAGTATTCCTTGGACTAATCGAGACTCCACTCTCCAATATTTATTGTATATCCTACCATTCACCGTCAAGGATTCCTAGGCCTGATTGAGGGAACACACCTCTAGGATTTACCGTATATCCTACCATTCACAGGTTGAGGATTCATAGGCCCACCAAGGCACACAAAATTCGGCTTTACTACAATCCCACTTTCTCCAGTCTAAGGATGCCTAGGCCATGTGTTCTTTCTTCCAAAGACCACCTCACTCAATTTCGAAACCATCCGACAATATAGCTCAACCCAATACAAGAGAAACCATCACATCATCACTATCCGGAAATGGAAAGGCAAGGCTGAATAACACTGTCTCACCTGAAAAAAAACTCATGCCAATGAAAGAAAGAGAACGATATACATGCATGCATGCCAAATCTAGCAAGGAAATATCACGTGCAATTCAATACCTGCAAATAATCGCGTTGTAGCTACTAGATGTTTCTCTTCCTTGCTTGATAATTTCTTTCCTTTCCCTTCTTGGTCCTTCCTTTGCTTTCCTTGATCCAATTCTAGAGTGCTCCAAGAATGCTCTAAGTGTCCAAGAGTGAGAGAGAGAGAATAGGGAGAGAGCTCCAAAATTGCACTGACAAAAAAGGTACCAACTGATCCTCAAAAGTCGTTTTATTAATGAGGCCTCTATTTTCTTCAATTTTCCATTATTTTCCTTCATTTTCCTCCTCACATGAAACCTATGACCTTTCACCTTCCTTTTCTCCTAATTTCCATTATTTTCATAAATAAAATGCCAATTGAATGCCACTCTACCTTTCAAAAGCCTTTGCCATTTCCTTTGCCAATTTCCTTAGTCATAATAAATCAAATGAATACCCACACTAGAATGGTTCACCCAACAATAAGCTTGGAATACGTGTATGATGACCTTGGTTATTATTTTTCCTTTATTAACTTTATCACATGGAATTTTGATCGGGGTTGTTAAACACACTAGCGAGGATGGTTATAGTTATGCAGGAAAAGCGCAAAACCAGGAAAGGGTGTGTATTTCTTGTGATTCATATTTCCAATGACAAAGGGAAATATGTTGAGGATGTTGAAGTCTTGAAGAGGTATCCAGTTTTGTAGCAGTTTCAGGATGTATTTCCAACGGATATTTCAGAATTACCCCCTCATAGGGAAGTGGAACTTTTTATTGAGTTGGTACCAGGAGAATCGCCAGCATCGAAGGGACCTTACAGGATGAGCACTCTAGAGTTAGTTGAGTTGAAGGAAATGCTTGAAAAGGGATACATTAGGCCAAGTGTGTCACCTTTAGGTGCACCAATGTTGTTTGTGAAGAAGAAGGATGGTTCTCTTAGGTTGTGCATTGATTAAAGGCAACTGAACAAGGTAACCATCAAGAACAAGTATCCATTGTCGAGGATTGATGATTTGTTTGACTAGTTGAAGGGAGTAGAAGTGTTTTTGAAGATTGAATTGAGATCGGGATATTATCTGGTATGCATCAAAGAAGAGGAAATCTAAAATATTGCTTTCCGGACTAAGTATGGGCATTATGAGTTTGTTGTAGTTCCTTTTGGTCTAACTAATGCTCCAAATACTTTCATGTGTTTGATGAATAGTGTGTTGCATCCTTATCTGGACAAGTTTGTGATTGTATTCACCAATGACATATTAATATATTCTAAGAATGAGGAAGATAATTTCAAACACTCATCAACATTATTAATATTGTTAAGAGAGAATCAGTTGTATGCCAATCTTAGTAAGTGCAGTTTATTTCAGACAGAGGTACATTATTTTGGACATGTTTTTTCCAAGGAAGGTATAACAGTGGTCCCGGAAAAGATAAGAGTTATCATGGAATGGGAAACTCCTAGGAATGTGGATGAGGTAAAATCATTCATGGGACTTGCAAGTTACTATAGGTGATTCATCAAGGACTTATCACGGATTTCATATCCTATTACAGCTTTACAAAGGAAAGGAAATAAATTTGAATGGACAGATAAATGTGCAGCTAGTTTTAAGCAGTTGAAATGGTTGCTTACAAATGCTTTGGTATTGAAGATTTCATATCCAGGAAAAGAGTTTGTGGTATGTACAAATGCTTTCAAAAGAGAACTTGGTGGAGTTATGATGCATGAAGCACAGATAGTATGCTATGAGTTAAGAAAATTGAATGAGCACGACCAGAATTACGTAATGCATGATCTTGTGTTGAAATCTATCCTTCATGCATTAAAGATGTGGAGACACTATCTTCTTGGCAGGAGGTTCATTCTGATGAGTGATCACATTGGGATGAGTTATTTGTTTGACCAACTGAATTTGAATTCCAGACAAGCTAGGTGGTTGGCTATGCTCAGTGAGTTTGACTTTGAGATCAGGTACATTAAGTGTAAATAAAATAGGGTTGTAGATGCTCTTAGCATAAGAGTACAGGTAAATCACATAGCAGCAATGAGTTCATAGGGGATTGATTTACAGGATCAGATCTTAGAGGTAGGACAATAGGATGACAGGTTCTAACAGTTTAAGCACAGGTTACAGCAGTAGTGTATAGGTGAACATGATGTGGATTATCATCTCATTGCGGATGGTTTGGTCAGATTTAGGGATAGGATCTATGTGTCAAACAATAGTGAGCTCAAGAATCTTATCTTGAGTCAACTTCAGGTTAAGTCATATTCAAGTCACTCGATATATCATAAGAGAGTGACAACGGTTAAGAATTTCTACCATTGGCTGAATTCAAAGAAATAGGTGGCAGAGTTTGTTGCGTGATGTTTGGATTGTCCATAGGTAAAAGTAGGGAGTGAACATCCAGATGGTTTATTACAGCCACTGATTCCGATTCCAGAGTGGAAATGGGAGGTCATTTCCATGGACTTCATTACAGGTTTGTCGAGGACATATAGACAACATGATTCTATTATGGTTGTGGTTGATAGGATGACTAAGGTAGCTCACTTCATTTCACTGAAGTATGTGATTCAACTAGTGAGGTAGCTCTGTATTCATCAAGGAGATAGTGATGTTGCATGGTATACCTAGGAAGATTTTGTCAGACAGAGATGCCAAGTTCACTTCCAGGTTTTGGAAAGAGATTTTTGCAAGTTTGGGGATAGAGTTTGCCTTCAATACAACTTATCATTCGCAAAAAGATGGACAAAAAGAGAGGGTCAACGAGATTCCCGAGGACATGTTGAGAATATATATTATGCATTAACAACAGAAGTGGGAAGAGTATCTTCCACTAGTGGAGTCTACGTATAACAATGGGTATCAAGAATCTTTGAAGATGAGTCAATACAAAGCCATTTATGAGTGGAGTTGTAATACTCCTATCAATTGGAGTGATCCATTGAATAGGGTATTAATTGGACTGGACATGTTGGTTGAGATGGAACAAGAAATGCAAGTTATTAAGAAGAATTTAACGGCAACACAAGATAGGAAAAACATTTATGCAAATAAACACAAAGTGTTGAAGGAGTTTTAGGTTGGGGAACATGTGTACTTGCGCATCAAGCCCAAGAAGAGATCCTTGAGGTTTGGATCATGTGCCAAGCTAACACCTCGGTATTGCGAGCCTTTCAAGATTCTTGAGAGGATTTGACCAAAGGCCTACTTACTTGCACTGCCTCTAATAGTAAAAGTCCATGATGTTTCCATGTGTCATTACTTAAGAAGTATGTGAAAGATGTTGATCACGTAACTAACTGGTTTGTATTGTAGCTAGAACCTGAAGGAGAATTCTAGTCAGAACCTTAGTGCATTTTGCAGCAAAAGATGTTTATGCTCTGGAATCAAGCAATCAAGCAAGTTGAAGTGTAGTGGAAGCACTTTGGGCTCGATGAAGCTACATAGGATATGACTGATCAGATGCAGACTATGTATCCTTCTATATTTTTTGGCTGAGCGGATGTGCTTTGATATATATTTTGATGTTGTGTTTTGGTTATGTATATGTACATGTATATGTACATGTATATGTACATGTATATGTACATGCATATGTATGTAAATATGGAATTGAGCTATGTTATAAAGCTCCAATAACCGGTATGGTGTTCATGATATGTTGGTTATGTCTTCAGCAGTATAATATGATATAAATGTTGTATCGAGTTGTCTTATAAAGCTCCATGAGCAACATGTTTTTTGCTAGTTCATAAGTGTCATTGAACACCGAGGATGGTGATCCCCCAAGGGGGAGGGGTTTGTAACATCCCCTGGTTGATTTTCATATGTAAATAAAAATAATAACCAAGGTCATGGGATACGCATTCCAAGTTAAAAGTTGGGAAAAACATAGTGATGGTTGTTGGGCCTCCAATTTGTCATGATTTTTCTAATCAAACCATCCTTTTTTGCATCATTCCACTCACCCATTTTCATCATTCTTAACCATATTTATTCATAAACGCATCAAATTCCAACATACATTTTACATGGTTTATTATTATTATTTCCAATTTTTAATGAGTTAAGAAGAACTTTTCTTGGTTCTACTAGTGATAGTTTTGTCAGTGCAAGTTTATGCAGCTCAGTGAAGTTTTTGTAGCCATCTCCATGGATGAGGTAGTAGCACCATTCTAGAAGGAAATCCAACACATGGACATTGTTTCTAAAGGTTCCAATATGAATTTTTATTTGTTGAATTCCACCCAACTCACAAGTATTGACCTCTAGCATCAAATCAAAGGAAATTCATCATTTAATGCACATTCAACAAAGAGGCCAGAACAAGTTGTTCTTTAGCAAATTCGTGGCAAGAAGATCATTATGAATAGATTTGGGCTCATCTTTTATCCTAAAATCCTTCAAAACATATTTGATTTTATTCTCAAAATGATTTATTGAGTTCTCATTGTCATAATTCAAGCAATGAAATTATGAGTTTCTAGTTGCTTCAGAAATCTATCAAACATTGTAATCTATTTGATAAAGGAGATTTTCAATGTATTAAGCTCAGGTATGAAATTGTAATTATCTTTTAAAGTTATCATTGTGAAAACTCTGTTTACACACTGCGAATAATACAAACTTTGTCCATAGCATTCATGTAATTGTTAATTGGCAATTCTCTTCTCTTGATCTAAATTTTCAACACCTCGCAGTCCTCAAGAGGGCCCCCTTGAGATCTATGGGAATAGTGTAAATGTTTTCCGTTTCTTTCATTAAATATCTTTCTTCTCTATGCTTAAATAAAAATTCTATTTCATTATAATGTTTTGTTGTTTTAGATTGAATTCATTTCATTCTATTTACTTGTTTTCCTTTGTTTTTCCTACAGGACAAACACTTATTAAAAGACCAAAAACAAACAAAAAGATTTACTTTGACTTTATTTTTCTTTCTTAGTCTTAGATTTATGTTTAATAGATTATGGTTTAGTCTAGTTCAAGTTCATTCATCATTCATCATTCCTGATTTCTAGATCTATTTCCACAATAACGATAGACTAGGTTTATTTTTCAAGTCTCATAGATTAGCATTGCCTCTAATTCATAGACTAAAATTGTTTTTTTGAATTTTTATAGATTAGTATTGCCTTTGAATTTAATAGATTAGTTTTGATTTCAAGCATAATAAACTAGATTTGATTTTAATTTAAATAGACTAGTGTTGATGGTGTTGGACCCACCAACATGTTAGGGGATCTCCCCGGTAACAAGTCCCAATTAGACTTCAGACCGTTTGGTGTAGGAGTCCCAGCAGTGGGTCGTACGGTATCGCCTTGACTGTGGTTTTGCACAGAGGCAAGTAAGATGTCCCTGTTGGTAGCAAGGGTGTGACAGTTGCGGCAAGTCAAGGAAGGTGCTTGAATGATTCTAACACACGGAAAGTGTGGTGAGTGCACCCCTTGGAAACATGTGATAACACGTTGCTTGGAAAGGAACACACAAGCAAAGATGCATCACAAACTAGAAAGAAAGTTAGCGATCAATCTAAAGTGATGGTTAAACCAATCAACACATTTCAATAAGATTCATACATACTTATACAGAATAGTCCATACATGCATGCGTAAGCAAATAAGTATATATATCATTTAGAGTAAACAAGATAGTTGGAATACAATACGACATGTGCATGAAACATGTTGGCTCTACTATATGAAGAAGTGTAAGTTCCAGTTATACAATACATCCATGTTCAGCGACTAGTTCTGATAGCGCAATGTTACAGTCACAACCGCCTACTCCTCCAAGGAGATATACTAGCTCTGTACAGTGGAGAAGCCAAGGCTCATTACAATAATGTCCAATCTCTCTCTAAGATACTCCTATCAGAAGATTTGGCTGACCAAAAGCCTCTACAATGAGTTATGAGGTTCTATTTATAGCAAAGGGTGGGGTGACCCTTGACATTCCCCTTTGTGACTCTTCACCTACCCTCATGACTCTTCACCTACTACATGACTATTACATCCAACCATCGACACTTGAACTTCCACTTGACAAGATGTTACATACAATCTGCACATGTACCCATGTGAGACAAAATAGGCTTGAGCAAGCCATTCAAGACATCACTAACACTTTGACAATTGTGGTAAGACCAACTCTTTGATATCCTTGTGATGATCAACGGTGTCGAACTGATGCCAAGCGTGGTTGTCCGTGATGGTGTCCGTGCACTCAATGGTGACATCCTGCTGAAAGTGAACTCTTGCCTCTATTGCATCAGGGTACACTGATATGGCTCCTCTGTCCAACTTGTCTAATAGCATGCACATCATTGTCTTGAGTGCAGCTAGACTAGCAACATATTGATGCATAGTGTTTGTGATGATCTCCAAGTGTGTGTTGATGACCATGCACATCAACTTGTGGGAGTACATCTTTAGCTCCAAACAGACTTGCTTCTTGTCTTCGCCTTAGTGAGTCTGCCAAATGGGTGGGATCGGATGCATGCACACAATGACATGCATGTTGCTGAATTGCCTTGCATGCGATCAACAACATTTCTCACCTTGTCTACTTCGTGTCAGCTGTTGGGATGGATCTATAACTTGTATGGGTGCAATTTCATCCGTTTGTGCATGTTGCTCCCCCTGTTGTACATGTTCTTGCTACAACTCATTCTCTTGTCTGTGCTACTCTTGTTCTTCCTTGAGTTGCTACTTCAGCACATGAAACTCCTTCTCTGTTTCTCTCTATTGCTTCACACGATCTTCATGTCGCATCGTCACCTCATAGCCTCAATCTCCAAAGCTTCTTTCGTCATGAGTGGATATACTTTGAACTTCCAGCTTTTCTTCGCCTCTATGTTGTTAACAGCCTTCCTCTTACACTTGTTGCATGCGGGTGTGCTGCCTACTGTTGCTGCTAATGGTGTTGCTCGTTGTGATGTTGATGCCATCTTATCTTGTTGTCCTTATCTATGAACAACTTGATTTTTTCATAAGTAGGCAAGCTCATAGACACTTGCTTGGCTACAACCCCCGTTGTGCTCTCAATAGTGTCCTTTGACTCTGCTCTCCTGAAGGCCATTGTAATTGTGCTGCTAAGAGACAGACGAACACATGTGATGCTTGGATACATAGCAACACTCATGGAAAGCAATCTGCCAGTTGAAAACCAAAACAAACTTGAGGACTTACTTGCAACATACCTGTGTGATTGATCGTGAAGGTTGTGCATTTTTCGTCGGGAGATCGGGATATTGATTGCCAAAACTACACAAGGCACAATTCGGACTGTCAGGAAGCTGAATGACTGTTGGAACTGCGTAATGCACAGTCCATCCTAGCCTGTTGAGGACTGAAACTGCACAATGCACAATTTCAGACAGCAGTGACATGCAACCAGTAAACTGCATTACGCAGTTTCTGGGGCTAGCTAGACACTGTGTCCAAGAATTGCGTAATGCAAGTCTGGAGGTTAGTGGTGGGCTAGACTTGCATAATTTCTAGAGGGAAGGCAAAGCCTTCACTTCCAGAAATGTGTAGTGCTACGCGGGCAAGGCAGCCTAGACCGGTCGACAGGTGACTGAAAACGAGAGAAGTCTGAACACATGATGAGATGAGTGCAAACAAGAGTGGATGATCATACATGCAAACAACAAGCGCAAGATTCAGGAAACGGGAAAGCATGCATGTGTGTGAAGCGAGTCGCTACAACGACGACTGTTTGTGCAAAACCAGTGTCATGCATGCGACAGTAGTAAGATGAGAACGAAAACTAAAACGGTGCTTCTACAAGCTAACATACATCAAAATGACAACAAGCGCTCACTGAAATCAAGCAGACAACACTCACACAAAGCAAAACACAAAAAGTGACAGAAACGCAGTACGAGACATGAAAAGCAGGCTTACATCGAAACAACTAAGCTGAATGTTCCGACAACTCCTAGATGCAATGTGGGATGTCATAGTTGTAATGTTGATGTGAGAAATGAGCTCTGCAGCGTTCGGTTGATGAGTTTTGATAAAATTGAGGTTGTGACGCGGATGCAACAAATTTAGGAAAAGTGACACTTGGCTGGAGGTTTATGAAATGATCCTTGCATGTAACCTCTAGATGCTAAAAATAGATCCCTGAATCAAGGGATGCCTTTGCATGTTGCCTTGGGAGAAGCAGTCTATGCATGCAAATGAGTTTTGCTTGGTCCCGAAGGGAACCGGTCAACCTGAAGGCACATGCATCAGTCTACGAGCCTGGGATGAAAATCTGTGTAGTTTCTGGGTTGAGTAGAGATGGTTGTCCCAGAGGGATTGCATAATTTCTTAGAGGAATGGGTGATTGTCTCCTAAGATTGCACAATTTCTGGGCTGAGCGACTATCTTGGGTCAGACCTCACAATTTTCTCAAGGATTCTTATCTGACGGTATTGCGCAATTTCTGAGCCCAATAGGTTGCCTAGTTGGATTTGCATAATTTCTGCTAATTTTTGGGCTGGCTATCCTAGAGGGATTGTGAAATTTCTAGGAGCAACATGTTACTGCTGCCCAGAATTGTGCAATTTCTGGGCTGAGCTGTTTTCCTAGGATGAATTGCGCAATTTTTTACAGGAAGACTGTCAAGAAGAATTATGCAATTCTGGAGTCGAGCTGGGTTTGTGCAATTTCTGGAGGGAAGGCTGGTTCCCCTCGAGAATCGCACAATTCCCAGAGGGAGCTGCTCAACCAGCAACTGACACTAAGTCTGGAAAGCACCTTGTGAAGGGGTTGGAACAAACTTGCATGCACAAGCTGACAAGACTCTACGAAACAGCTGAAGTTGATGTGCTTGACAATGCAAGACATGTTGTTGAGGATGGTCGGTAGGGAGGCTCCAAAATGAAGCTAAGGAAAAAATTTAGAGGGTGGTTGTAGCTGCTACAACAACTAGCATTTGATTTTATGATTAATAACATAGAATTTCAAGATCTTTCATAGTTCATAATAGGTTTTCTTTGAATCTCCTTACAATTCAATTCTCGATTTGATGTTTTTATTAGATAAAGTCTTTGAAAAAATACATGTGCATGTGCTTACGAAGATCTCATAAATAGAATCTAATTTCTTTTTGAAGTTTCCAATTCATTTTAGTTATGCATAAATATTGAAAACTAATCTCCTAGCACATACAGTGTAGTGTACTTCGCAAGCTCATGTACCCGGATTGACATATAAATGCAAGTAGTTTAACAATCAATTAAATTAACCAACAATGGGGATCACTGGTAATTATTTAATGGCTATAGAAATTGACAAAGGTATTGGCAAAGGCTTTGAAAAGGCACAGAGGCATTATTTGGTGTTTTATTTATGAAAATAAAGGAAAATAGGAGAAAATGGAGATGAAAGGTCACAGGTTTGCATGAGAAGGAAATTGAAGGAAAAATATAGGAATGTGAAGAAAATAGAGCCCTCAATGATAAAAAAAAATTTGAGGATCAGTTCACAACTTTTGTCAGTGCAAGATTTGTCAATTTTAGCTTGGAGCTATCTTATTTTCTCTCTCTCTCTCTCTCTCTCTGATACTCTTACACACTTAGAGAAATATTGGAGCATGCTTGGAGCACTCTAGTTTCACTTGGAAATGAGAAAGAAGGTAAAGGAAAATAGGAAAGCACAAGGGAACTGGTGGATCAGCAACTACAACTGGATTTCTTTGCAGGTAACAGGTTGCATGTGTGATTTCCTTGTTGATTTATGGACGCATATTATATGCATGTGATTATCTGGTTATGATCTATCATTGGCATGGAGGATTGCTTGGATTGACAATGGTTTATATCCTAGCATTGTGATTTCCTGGATATCCATGGTGTTGTGGGTTTTTCCAATGATTTGTTTTCTGGTTGGCGCTCATAATTCCTTATGGTTGTGGGTTGGAATAAACTCTCTGGAAGCCTTAGAACAAATTGGGTTGAGTTACTAGTCCCAAAGCCTAGGTTGGACAAACACTCTAGAGCCCTTGGTGGGTTGAGTTACTAGTCTTGGAGGTGGGTTGGACAAATGCTCTAGAGCCCTAGAAGGTTGTGGGTTGAGTTACTAGTCTTGGAGGTGGGTTGGACAAATGCTCTAGAGCCCTAGAAGGTTGTGGGTTGAGTTACTAGTTCCTGGAGCCGTGGACAGCTTAGGTAGAGACTAATATGGTTGGTATTAATGATGTCCAACCATGAGTTGGAAACACTAGTTGAGGGTTCTGGTGGTTTGGCCTTTGGAAGCCCTGGTTTGGTTTTCGTATGGTTTATTCTATGAGAGCCCACATTCATGCTTGGAATATGGTGCGAGGGTGATTGGTTGAAAGAGAGATTTGGTTTAGCCCAATATATGGTATGGTGGTACGTGAAATTCCTTAACTTGGTTGGTATTTTCCTATGTTAATAAGAGTTATTATTCTATTGTGATACATGTATATTTATTGGCAATGTGTTGGTGATATTATGGCTGAGTATCCATGGTTTTATGTTGGTTATTTTTTGGTTATATGTCATTTATATTATGTGTATCTTCTATGGCTCTTGTCATGAATTGTTTAGCTATTGATCGGTGATGAATGTATGGACTAATAAATGGTATTGTAGCTATGTGGATAGGGCATAGGGCCTTCTCCGTGATTCTCAGATGAATCTCAAACTTTTATGATCATATATGCATTTATGATGTTTACCTTACTTGTTTGCAATATGTTTGTTGAAATGCGTGTTATGTTCTAGCCAGTCTAGATCAAGTTCTGACTTCAATATTGTATGTCTAGCATTGTTGTCATGCCATTAGTGATTTTGAGAAGTTATAGGAAGTTTTGCGCAGTAATTTGGAGGATGACCTAGAATCTAGGCTCAGATATTAGGATTGCATGCTCCTACTTTGGAAAATTGGGTTACAACCACATGGATGTGGGCTTGTGCATGTAGTTGTAGTCTTCCAATCACATGGAGGGTTTGTTGTGGGTGCGGTTGGGGACCCAATATAGAGAAAAGGGTGTCCATATTGGGTTTTAGTCACCTATGGTGGTTACTCAACCTTTGAGTGACCTATAGATCATATAGAATGTTATGAGAGGTCATTTTGTCTTTCATGGTTAGCCCCACTTCCTTAATGGAACCTAGGAGGTTGGGTCATGTCATAGTAGCTCTTCCTCTCATGTTTACCCTGGCAGGGCGGTTGTTAGGTCACTATACTATTATTGTAGCCCCTTATTCTTATTAGTGCAACCCCCTTATGGTATTGTTGTGCCCATGTAGTCCCCATGTTGTTATTATTGTGCCCCATAGAATCCCACTATTGTTTTTGTTGTGCCCCTACAATATTATTCGTATGTAGGCTCTGATTATATTGGGACCACTTAGACTCCTATATATAGAAAGGGTGTATTTTCATTTGTATCATCCAATAATTGTTCATTTGTGTAATTTAAAGGAGGTTTCCCCCTCAAAGAGGTTGATTTTCAATTCGTTGATTTATCTTTTCTATCTTTGTATGAGCTGGTTCATAACATTTGGTATTAGAGCTTTGGATTCTAGGGTTTCGCTGCTCCAAATAGGTCATCGTGGCATTTTCACTATAACTTTTTCTCTACAAAGTTTCAAATTCTTAAAAAAAAACTCATTGGATCCGAAATATTTCTAAACCTCGGGTCTAAATTTCAGATCTTGTCTCGCTATATTTTCGGAGATATGATATGAGGAAGTTAGGGTTTTTACAAGCTCTAGAATTCCATCACAAACAGGTCATCATGGAATTTCTGCTCTAAGTTTTCTTCTAAGAAGTTTCAGACTCTAAAATTAAAACCCATTTGATCTGAAATCTTGGTGAAGCATGGGCCCGAATTTCAGTTCTTGTTTCTCTATATTTTCGAAGATACGATCCAAGACATTTAGGGTTTCTGTAGGCTCTCGAATTACATCCCAAATAGGTGACCTTGGGAAAATAATCATAAATTTCTCTCTGAGCATCAGACTGAAATTTATTAAGAAGTTACATAAAGAGGACGGACTGTAGTTTTCTTTGTATTGGTTGCAGGTCCTAAGGTCGAAACAATGACACGTGGAACATCATACACGTTTTCTCTACTGAAAAGGTATATAATCAGGTCATCTTGGGAGATTGGGCATAACTCTTTCTTGGAAAATCCAATTTCAATCAAACTAGTGGCATTGAAAAGAGGACACAGAGGGCTACCACAAATCACAATTTTAGAATTTGGAGATTTGAAACTACAGAGTTACATTCATTTCAAGATCAAGCTCCTAAAAGAAAGAAAAAGAGATATGAGGAAGTTTGACGGCAAGGATCCTATAACATGGATACTACAGATGAAGCAATATTTTGATCTACATGATGTGCAGCTATTACAAAAGGTACATATTGCATCTTTATATTTAGAACCGAATCATTTTGTATGGTATAAAGGGATTTTTTCTCGTAAAGCACTTTCACCTAGTGAATTTTCACAGAGGAAATGATAGCACATTATGACGAGACAAAGAGCAACACCTTCTTTATCCAATTGATGAATCTCAAACAAAAGGGTTCAATGGCAGAGCACATTACGGAATTCTAAAAATTGAATATAAGGGTAAATGATATTCCAGAGAAACAAAGGATTGATGTATTCATAGGGACTTTAAAAGATAAAATCCAACATGAGGTTCGCCTTTGGGAACTTGATTCATTTCAGAAGGCATATAGGTTAGAAAGAAAAGTGGAAAGCAAAATTATGGCAACAAGGAAGTCTACCACTCACAACTATAAAGATGGAATTGTTGCTTCTCCTAGCCTTCCACAACCTACAAGGTTGACACCACAATAATTGGAAGAAAAAATAGCAAAAGGGCTTTGTTACAATTGTGATAACAAATACATTAAAGGTCTTAAGTGTGTTAAGAAGAAATTATTTTACATAAATTGTGAAGAGGAGGAAGAAAAGGATCAATAAACGTTAAAAGAAGATGATATACACCAAGAACCAACCATAGAGAAAGAAGGAATGAATTCGACCATATCTTGTGCTACATTGGCAGGAATTACCACTCCTCAAACTCTCAAGATAGAAGGACATATCAAGAAGAAGAAGATTCAAGCAGTGAAATATCATCAACAAAAGGATCAAGAAACTTCAAAAGAAAAGGATACTCACTCCTCGAACTCTCAAGATAGAAGTACATATCAAGAAGAAAAAGGTTCAAGCAGTGAAAGATCACATCGAGCATCAACAACAAGTTCTCCAACTTTTAAAGGATAACCTTACTTTGGCTCAGAATCTAATGAAACAATGGGCAGATCAACATCCCAGCGAAAGAAGTTTTGACATAGGTGACTGGGTACTTTTACAACTACAACCATACAAACAAATGTCCCTCAAGCAAGCTAAGAGGGATAATAAATTATCACCAAAGTACTATGGTCCTTATAAAGTGCTGCAAAATATTGGTACTATGGCATACAAATTGGAGCTTCCTACATCTTCCTGAATGCCCCCAGTTTCCCATGTTTCATGCTTAAAGAAGGTTATAGGTGACAAGGTCCCAGTTCAAACAGTATTGTCGGAACTTTACAAGGAAGGAAAAATCACATTTGGACCTAAAGCAGTCAGGGAAACAAGAACTCAATAGCTACGAAATTGGTAAATTTCAAAGTATCTCATCAAGTGGAAGAACTTACCCGCTAAAGATTCCACATGGGAGGACGAAAATTTTATATAGAAGCATCCATAACTACTTAAGCATTGAGGACAACACTTTTTGAAGGAACGGGGTATGTTAGGTCCCTATACTACTAGTGTAGCCCCTTATTGTTATTAGTGCAACCCCCTTATGGTATTGTTGTGCCCATGTAGTCCCCATATTGTTATTATATTGCCCTATAGAAGCCCACTATTGTTATTGTTGTGCCCCTACAATATTATTGTTATGTAGGCTCTTATTATATTGGGACCACTTAGACTCCTATATATAGAAAGGAGGTATTTTCATTTGTATCATCCAAGAATTGTTCATTTTTGTAATGTAAAGGAGGGTGCCCCGTCGAAGAGACTAATTTTGAAGTCGTTGATCTATATTTTCTATCTTTTTGTGAGTTGGTTCATAACAACGATGGAACTGGATAGATATCGAAGGGATGGTTACATTAAAAAGAGAAAGGAAGATATGATTTTGAGCCTTATTCTCTCACAAATGCAAAGGGATTAGGGTTTCTACAGCTATTACAGGGCTGATAATTGCAAGTCAAGATTGCTTATTCGAAGTTGGGGTCCGAAGCTGAGATTGGAAGCTGGTTGAAGAAGGATTGACCCTTGTTGACATGGTTGATATTTGATCTACTTGAAAGAGATTCTTCGAGGGTTGACTTGGTTCTTAGAGGAGGACTTGGTCTAGAGGTTTGGGTCTTGGTTTTCTCATTTGAAGCTTATTCTATAAGAAGAGAAGAGATTCTTTCTGGGTTTTCCCCTTGGAGGGATTTTTCCCTGCCTTGGAGCTTACTTCTTGTGCCTATTGTATTTATTGTTTTACTCTTGATAATTGTTTGATGAAAATAGCAAATAAAAAAATATAAAGAAGATAACTAAAGTTCACAAACAATTATTAAGGTCGAGGAGAATTGGTTTAAATAGCTTCCCTACTAGATTCTCCACCATGGAGAAGGAAATCTTAAGCTTCAGTGTTTGCGCTTCCACTCTAACTACAATCTATGCACTCCTACAACATATTCCTATTGTTGCTTGTCCTCCCCTTTCTTTTTCTTTGGACATTGACTAGCATATTGCTCCTTCTCATGACACATAACATACTTCACACACTCAAATCCTTCCTAACTTGGCTTGATTCTCCCTTCTTATCCTTCTGGGGTCAATTCTTACTTCCCTTCCTTGTCCTTCTAGTGAATGTTAGGTATTTTACTTCAATTTTTCTCCCTAAAATAGATTCCTACCATGCCTCTTCTTGTATAAGGTCATCTTAAAGCTTCTCAAAAAATGTATCATAAGCATAGAGACCATGGAAAAAGGGTTTCCATGATGTGGTAAAATTATTCAAAGCAATGCTAATCAACTCCTCATGCTCCACTTTTTCCCTTGTGGTATCCATCCAATGTCTTGACTTTGTGATCCTCCCTAAGTAGCTAGCCAATAAATTTGTGTGGTTCATGCAAATAGTTGAGTGTTTGTTTCTTAATAGCATATTCCTAGAGATATCCATGATTTCCTATGACACAATCAAAGCACCATCCATTTGTTGTTGATCTTCTTCTCTGCAACATGAGTGATCCAATTATTCTTCACTAAATCAAGAATGATTCTCATTTCCGTGACCTCCTTTTATTATGCTTAACCAATTGTTTTAGATCCATCAATGCAATGATATATTTTTCAATATGCTCCCAAAATTCAACTTCTTTAATAAACATGTGCAACATGTACTTCCAATGTACAAAATTGAATTCTAACCTATCACACTCTCCAAGGCTAGGAGTTGGCATCCCTAAATATCTAAAGCACATTTTAAATTAAAATCAACAACAAATCTAGTAGATCACCCTTTGAGGGTTCAAGCACTTCTCCTACATGATCCAAATGCAAATTGGCATCCACCCATGGTATTTATAGACCCATGATATTTATCCACTCATGGAATATACCCATGGTATTGTAAATGGCATCAACCTATGGTATTCATCCACCCAAGGTATTTGTCCACCCATGGAAATTACCCATGGTATTGTAAGTGGCATCCACCCAAGGTATTCATTCACCCATGGTATTGTAAGTGAGATCCACCCATGGTATTCAATCGCCCATGGTATCTACCTACCCATGGAATTTACCTGTGGTATTATAACTAAAAAAAACTATAAGTAACAAGTGGCACTTTGTAAAAGGATATGTTTTCCACCACAATGTAGCTTTTATAATTATTCTCTATTTTAATAAAAAGTTTCTTGGTGGTTTTGTTTAATGTGTGTTCTCCTATTTTCTTCTGGCATTTCAAATTTTCAGATATTGGGGGCCTGCCCCCCCTCAAGATCCATTTAAATTTTTTAGATTTTGGGGGCCTCACCCCTAAGATCTGAATCAGTGGTATCAGATTCAGGTTACGACTCCATGGGAATGAGGGTTTGACGCATATTCCAGTTTCAAATTTTTGTAGCAATCTTCAAAAAACTTCATGCATGTGCTACAACCTCCACAGAGCACTTTCTTGGGCAAAGCAGGAAGATTTGTTTTTTCATTTTTTTGCAGAAATTTTTTTGGCAGGGAGTTTTCATATCATATCTAAAACTTTTGGTGGCAAATTTACAAAAAAAATAAAAAAAAAAAATAGATCTAGATTCTTTGTGAAATAAAATCCAAATTCAAAAAAAAATGACTGAATCGGAGTCCAGATGAGGGAGATATCGCTGATTTAAAATTAGTTGTGTTGTAGAAATTTTTCTAATGACAATTCGTGGACGACGGCTCTCCTATCATTTTTTGCAACTTTTTGTGCATAATTTCATAAAAATGATTGCATATTTGAGCTCCTAAGATAAGGATTTCAATCACATGGGAAGATGCAGAATGCTCATTCAGTTTCCAAAAATAGGTTATAATAAATATTTTGAGTTATATTGACTAAGTTATCCCCATTTTAAATTAGTTTTTATATCTGGAGTTGCATTCGACGCGGGTTCCCTTTGGAGACGTGCTCTCCCACCTCGCTTTAGTAGGCACCTGCTTCACATTCATCAATTTCAGCATGGCATCACTCCGCTTGGATTCTTTGGAGACATTCCTTCCCACCCTAGGCTATGTAGGCACTTGTTACTGCATCAATAGTCAGCATCACGGTTATGGGTCAACCGCACAAAATCCTTGTCATCGAAGTCCATTTTCTAGGTCACACACTGTTAGTATCACGGTTGGTCACAATAATTACAAGGTATCTCTATCCTCAGATCTTTGTTTTCATGGTTATGGGTCATTCACAAACCCACACTTCATTGAAGTCCATTTGCTAGGTCGCACATTGTCAATATCACAGTTGGTCAAAAGCATTATGGGGTATCTCTATTCTCGGTCACAAGCATTATAGGGTATCTCTATCCTTGGAACTTTGTTCATTGCGGTTATGGGTTCACCTCACAAAACCCCTTCTCTTTAGCGACTCTTCATATTCAACAAAGGCTTCTTAGGAGGGAGCTTCACGCAATGGGGACCATTGCTTCTTAAGGAGGGAGGAATGATCCAAATGGAAATTGACATCCACCCATGGTATTCATTGACCCCTGGTATGTATCCACTCATGGAATATACCCATGGTATTGTAAGTGGATCCACCCAAGGTATTTATCCACCCATGGAATTTACCCATGGTATTGTAAGTGGCATCCGCCCATGGTATTCATTCACCCATGGTATTGTAAGTGAGATCCACCCATGGTATTTAATTATCCATGGTATCTACCCACCCGTGGAATTTACGTATGGTATTATAACTAAAAAAAGACTATAAGTAACAAGTCGCATTGTGTAAAAGGACATATTTTCCACCACAATGTAGCTTTTATAGTTATTCTCTATTTTAATTTTAAAAAATCTCCTATTTTCTTCTGGCATTTCAATTTTTCAAATTTTGGGGCCTACCCCCTGCCAAGATCCATTTCAATTTTTTAGATTTTGGGGGGCTCCCCCTAAGAACTGAATCACTACATGCAATGATATTTTCACACCTAACAACATATCATAAATCAAGCACCTCTCCTAAGTGTAAAAAAACTAAAATACCAAACACCCCCGTCACTAAGAGAGGAATCTTAGTCAAATAAACTATGATATCATGTGAAAATTTCAAAATTATGGCCTTCAAAAGACATAAAAAAAAATCCATGTCATTTATTTGACATTCCCTCAATCTATCTCATAAAACTTTCAACCTTCGAGTTAAATTTGAAATGTGTTATATCATCAAATATTTCATTCATGTGCAACCTCTCTATTAATGAAGCTCAAGGAGATAGACAACAAAGCATATACTTGAGGAAGAGATGAATATTACGGTGTAGAGGGCATAGCCTCAACCAACATAGAGATATGAAAATTACTTTTATAACAATATATTTGTAACAACACTAAATATTATTCTTAATTTTATTTGGGCATTACCAAAACACATAACATTTTAGCGTAATTTTCCGAGTAAATTGTCTGATTATAACAACCATGAAATGTCCATAATAATGAGAAACCAAGTTCTAAGTCCCCAAGGGAATTTTAGACAAGCTAACCATTGTCATATTAGTAGCCTTTACTTTCTCTATTTATACTAGATGAACTCTAGATCAAGGGGAATCCATATGGTTAACTAAGCCCAAGATGATGTATAAAATGGGAGAAAAAGAGATTAGAAAACAAAAATAAATTTAGAAAAGCTTTTGTAATTTTTGAGGTCGATAAAAAGGCATATTGGTCCCTTATTTGTTTAGACTATGAGGTTACACATACAGGTTTAGAGGGAAATGTTTTAGGAATCTAGGGGTTATATTGATTGTGAAATACAAGCTTCTAACAACCCTACATTTGGAAAACAAGATACCACAAGTTGATGAAAGGGAGAACCTTATGGTGAGATCCACATCCAAATTGATCTAGAAGTGCCCTTATCTAAAGATTAAAACTATACATTCACTAACAATATGACATATAGGGGATAAATGCATTTTCTTTAAGATGAAGTAGCAAAGAGCTTTTGATAACTCTTCCAATGTAAGGATTATCCTCTATGGCTCCCAAATTGACTTTGTCAATACAAAACTACAATGAAAAACTGCCAATATGCACCAAGAGTATCCACCACACTTATAACAAAGTTGTTCACACATTCCACAAATCTTAGAGAACAATAGAAGAAAATTTAATCCAAATATTGGAAGCTCTTTCACTTAAATCCTACAAAGGGATAGAGATAATCCCTATATAGGTTTCAAGTGTATCTTCTTTCACAATATACAGGTCTTGGTTTTCCTACATCTATTAGTCCTCCAAAATGATAATAATGAAATAACTCTCGCTACAACATTATTACTAATAAAGTGACAATATTTAGGTCCACAATTTCCTCCCAAAGCTTATAGTAAAATAATCATTCTCCATATGAAAAATGATATATTTATGTTCTCATTTTAACTAAATTATAATAATTTCAACAATAATAAATTAATGAAATAGTTTAAGTAAAAACCTCCCAAAATAGTCAAAAAGCTAATATCCTCCTTGTTGTCAAGTGACTTTGGCTGCCATGTGTCCACAAACCAAGTTATAAGGAAATCAATCCATGTGTGTCACTTTTTATAATTTGTGTGTGGTAAGATGACTACAAAAGGTGGTTAAATGCTACTGTACAACACCCTTGGATTTCCAAGTTAGCTTCATGATATTTGTTTTCCTTAAAAAAATTGTAACTTTATAAAAAAGATACAAAGTTACTTTTGTATATGCACATTGTTGTGTACATTCTGTTGGTTTCCATATTGTCTAAACTATTTGCATTAAACTATTTAGTACAATTGCATTGACTGCTAGAATGACATACAACAAGTTCCAGACTATATGTTGTTTTTAAAAAACTACCTAATAAGATTTCTCATAGATATATAGACTAATCACCATATAGGATTTATACAAAATCTTAGTGACAAAAAATTGTAGAAAAAGTGAAGATGACCTTCACCAATACATGATGATAACAACAAAGTATATCATAGTCACATGTATGTAAAAGAGGGTATTGTCACATTATTCCATAATCTGCCATTGACCCTAAATAAGACTTAATCCTTGTATCGACAAGTGATCAACTGGAGTATTCTTCTCCCTGTAAATATGAGAACATAAAAAATGATCAACAATTGTTTTGAGACACATGATCTCCTCCAAAATTGGATCAAGAAGAATGTTTCTATAGTGTTGTATGCCATTGATCTAGTTAACCACTGGTAGTGAGTCTCCATAAACTTGTATCTTTTTACAACCTTTCTCTAATGTATAGTGCATGATAGATTTAACAACCAATAGTTCAGCTCGGTTGTTGGTGCTACAACATAAGCCCATCTTAATGTGAAAGCAATGGTGCTTAGATATAAAAAGTATGGTGTCGCCCCACTAAATTGATTTTCATCTTGTGATGCCCCGTCGAAGTAAGCCTATAGAATGGAATTGTTAGGTTGTTCAAAGATAATAACTCACGGAGGAGGAATTTTTTTTACCTCAAGATAGTGGGATAGGATTGCTAGACCTTCACCTACAACCTAAATAGGGGAAGAAGGAAGATCCCAAAAGATGGATTGATTTTGGGCTAGACATATCACCCGCATAAGATTAGTGGAAGTGCCTTGAAAATCTACTGGATTGGAGCTCCAATATGTCCAAATTTCCTCAATAGACAAACCATTCTAGTTCTAGGCTTGACCGATAGCCAATTGACACTACTATCATAGTTGTAGAGTAAAAGGGCACCTTATAAATAGGTGTGGGATTGTTTCCTCATGTATTTTTCATAGAATGCACTAGTGAGGGCCAATTTTGTATCTTTGTTGCATCACATCCTAGGTGGGGACTTTGTTGCTAAGGACACACCACATAAAAATATGAGACTTTGCAGGACATTTTTCTCACCAAATAGGCTTCCACCACTAGATTTCTTTCCTTGTTGCTCTTTCCACAGTCAGTTATAAATACCAAAGACTAAGTGACTATATGCCACTTGGGGAGAAGGACCAGACTAGTTCATCATCCCTATTATTTATTCTTATGAGTCTATATAACTTAACAAGACCTCCCTATGTGCTTTCTCAATGCCCAAATCATTTTTCGACTTCCATCCTTGGCACCAGATGGTTGTGTTAGCTATATTTTCCAAATGAGAAAGCTTTCAGTAACCCTTATCTATGATACAACCAATAAGGGCTTCAGGAAAAAGCCCCCCCCCCCCCCAACTTCCAAGCCAAGGATCCTTTCTAATCCTCACCGTGTTTCCATTTCCAATCCACCAAGCTAGTCTTGCTCTGATAAGTTCAAATGAATTCAACATTGCCATAAATATAACATATATGTTTGCATGCAAGTTATCTTCTCTTCTCATCAATTCCTCCAAAGAGTATGGAGCAATTCACTATTGAGTAACAACTAGTGTCCAAAGACATTGAGTTTTCAACAGCCTCCAACCACACTTTGTAGCCAGGAATTTAGAGAAAAGGGAAATGTTTTTTAATCCCCATCCTTCGAAGGCTTTGGGGGAAGCAATCCTTTCCCATTTTTCCCAAGGGAGTATTAACTAATCATTGTGACCTGCGCACAATAACCTGAAACAAAACCTTCTGATTTTTCAAGGATGCATTTAGTTATCCATGCTAGAGACATCCAATAAACTAGGATTGCCTCTAGTAAAAATTTTACCATGACTATTCTGCTTTCCCTTGAAAAACACCTATGGTTGTAGGTCTTTAGTCATTTTTACATTTTTTCCAAGAGCTAGCTTCAATCCTTCGTGCATTAGTTATTTGGTTTTAGTTGGAAACCTAGGTATCTTAGCCCCCCGTCTAATAAATTGAGTTTATAAGAAAAAATTTCCCTCAGGTGATGGAACTCTCTGTCATCCAAATTGTGAAAGTATATTATGGATTTATTTTCATTTATGATCATTCTTATAGCTATCCCAAAGAGGCCTAAAATTTTAGTCAATTTGTCAGCCTCTCTTGTGGAGCCATTGCAAAAAATAAGTACATCATCGACACAAATAAGAAGAGTTATAACATGCATTTGTGTAATTATTGTACCATTGAACTCCCCTCTTTAATTTGCTTAAGCCATCAACTTACTAAGTGCTTCCGCAACCATAAAAAAAGGAGAGGTGATTGTGGGCACCTTTGGTGAAGGCCCCTCCATGCACAAAAAAAGGGTGAAGCATAGCCATTGAATAAAACTACAAAATACACCAATTGAAGTCATTATCTAGATAATAGAGGACAAACTGAAGCTAACATGGGTGAGAAGAAGCTTGTTATATAGCCAACTAACCATATCATAGGTTTTAGAAAAGGTTATCTTGAGAAATGCCCCCTTTAGTTTATGTATTTTAATACTATGAATTCCTTCTTGTGCCACCCCTACATCTTCATGAACATGTATGCCTTTGAGGAACCCAAATAGCTCCTAAGAGACAGATTTGGACATAATAGGCTTCAATATTGAGGCAAGAACTTTGGCTATTATTTCATAGATGCAATTGCATAGTGATATGCCCCACATCTACCCACTTTTACATGCTTACCAGGGTAAACATGAGTTGAGAGTTACTATGCATAACTCAACCTCCAAAATGCAGCTAAGGAAATGGGGTCCATTTGTCTAGATCTTACTCTAAACACCTAGAGAAACATGATCACATTGTCATCAGTTTAACTATCTTTGGTGATCATCTCCTTGGGCTCAACCCATTCTCAACCTTGAAATTACTTCCTAGTCACATACATCCAACCCTGCTAGTGCAGCCAAAGAGTTCCAACCACACACATAACCCATCCTCCATGTAGTTGTGGCCAAAATTTCCTCGATATTTGCATGCGACCATAGAATCAATTCCATAATTTCAGGGCCAACATTCAAGCCAACTGCCTAGACTTTTTCAGAACTCTATCAATATTATTTACAAGTATCCATCCTTTATTTCTAAGCTCTATTCCTACTCATACTTTCCCATCGGATAAATCAAAACATAACCAAATAGGGAATCCAAAGGAAACCTTCTCCACCCTCAAGCCACAATGATTTCAACCAACACGGGTCCAAAAATCACCAAAACCAATAAAAGCTTGGATGCCTCAAAATTTCTTCACCATACCCAGAGGAATTTTCATGTCTCCACCCACCTGTCAAAGGATCACTCAGAGAAAACCATCTCCCCCTTCAACCCTTAGGATTTTCCAAAGGACACCTCAACCCAGATCTAAAATCTATCGACATCCAAAGCTCAACCAACCATGGAACCCACTACATCATGGCTATCTAGGAAATGGCATAAGGCAAGGTTGTACATGACTGTCAATCCAGGAAAATCCCCATGCCATTGATATCAAAAATGACCAAAAAACCAATGCATGAACCATGTATTCAAATCCCAACAAGATAATGTAACATGCACATTATTACCTACAAAAAGATTATTGTTGGTTGCTCTTTTCTCTGTCCTTTCTACCCTTGTTATCTATTGTTCAGACCTTCTTCTTGGCTTCCACATGAATTCCTCTTGTGCTCCTTAATTTCCTTCCATGTCTCTTGGTTGTGTCTTGGTTGTGTTCCTTGTCTTGCTTGTGTTCAATTGTTGTAGTCTCCTCTCTCACATTTCCTCCCTTTTCCCCCAAAAGAATGCTAGAATGTTCTCTCTCCTATTTTATTTTTATTTTTCCTTTCCTTTTTCTTCATTTTCCCTTGCATGCATATTCTTTTACTAATTTTCTCCTTTTCTTGTCTCTTCCTCTTCCTCACCTGCTGAAGTGGAATTTCTTTCATTTTCCTTTATTTCCTTTTGAATTTTCGTCTCATGTCCTTGTTGGCTTGTAATAATTAATTGCCATTTATTATCTTTTTCCACTTGCCAATGCCAATTTCCATTGTCAATAAATAATTAACCACAAGTGGATCCCAATGTAATGTTTTTCCCCTCATTCAACTTGGAATATGTATCCCATGACCTTGGTTTGATTTTTTCTTTTATAATGTTATGAAACTAGCTCACAAAAAGATAGAAAAGAAAGATCAACGCCTTATAGTTCAGCCTCTTCAAGGGGGAAACCTTCTATACATTACACAAATGAACAATTCTTGGATGATACAAATGAAAATACCTCCTTTCTATATATAGGAGTCTAAGGGGTCATAATATAATCAGAGCCGACATAACAATAATAATGTAAGGGCACAATAATAACAATAGTGGGCTTCTATGGGGCACAATAATAACAATATGGGGACTACATGGGCACAAAAATATAATAATGGGGTTGTACTAATAACAACAAGGGGTTACACTAGTAGTATAGGGATCTAACATGCCCCTCTCCTTCAAAAAGTGTTGTCCTCAATGCTTGAGTAGTTCTTGATGCTTCTCTATAAAATTCTTGTCCTCCCATGTGGAATCTTCAGTGGGTAAGTTCTTCCACTTGATGAGATACTCTGAAATTGATCGATTTCATAGTTGTCAACTTCTTAGTTCTATGAATGCTTCAGGTTCCAATATGATTTTTCCTTCCTTGTCAAGTTCCAGCAATATTGTTGGAACTGGGATATTCAACAACTTTTGAATGAGTTCCCACCCTGCTTCACTATTCTTCCATTCATCCCTTGCTTTGTTTATCAAATCTGGTTGGATAATTATACCAATGATGGGACCAGCCCGTTACACTTCTGTATAGATATTTAACCGTTGATTGTTTTGTTGTTGATTGCGTATCTGGTTGACTTTATGGCGCTGTAACTTGGTGTTAATGCTTGGAGGACAGGAGTCCTGGCCTTGGGGCTTTCTCCTTTCACCTCCTACCAAACCCCCGAAACCCTCAGTCGATTCATTTCACTGTTGTTTCATTTTGTTGTTGGTGAGGTGAGGTCTCTGGTTTATTTTGCTCTGTGGTGCTGCGTAGCAAGGGTTCTGGCTCTGGTTGTTTTACAGTGGTTTAGTTTCGTCGTGCTTGGACATGCATGTCTCTGAGAGTCTCCTCCTGCGTGTGCGGTCAATGTCGCTTGTTCTGTGCTCATTTTCTCACCTCTCGGTCTGGAACCCTTAGTCTCTGGTTCTATTTGGCTTAGCTCTGTTTACATTTTCGATTGCAGACTTTTGTTATATGCTGGTAGTTTCGATGCACTTTTTCCTTCGTTTGATCATTTGCTTGGTTCTTGCCACAAGTTGCGGTTGTGGAATGGTTCAACTCTCAGCTCTCCTTCAGAGGTAAGCTAACTCTCCATGCTGGTTGTTTTCTCCTCGTTTTCTTCCGGCGTTGACGGCTCTTTCTCCTTATGGACAGTGAGCACTCTGCGACCGTAACCTCTGTTCATAGTTTCTCTCTGGTTCACACGATTGATCCTTTCCTCTGTTTTCACCCTAAGTTTATGGGTTCATTTATTTGTTTCTGATGGCCCGCTTGTTGGCCTTGCAGGTGCTCAACCGGGTTCCGTTTGTGGACCTCGCACCCTGACTCCTCGAATTGGGTAGGGTCGCTCCTTGAAATTTTCCTACTTGACTATTTGATGGTTTTGTTGTTTGTAGGGTTTATGGGTTTGTTGTCATGGTGTGGCTTTGGCCTTGTAGCTTGTTGGCCTCACTGTTCCTGTAGCTTCACTGTATATTTTTATGGCTCCACTATTTTTAATTTTGGTTGTAATGATGTGGTCCTATGGTGACCTCACTGTGGTTTAGTTTTGGTACTATCAACTCTTTCCTTTTGTTGGGCTCTGAATATTTAACTGTAGATGTTCGGCTTTGACATATATATATATATATATATATATAATATTATAATATTAAAAATATATATATATATATATATATATACAGTGATTCGGTTGATAAATAATTTGCAAAGGAAAATGATTATGCTTTTGGTTTTGTACCTGTAGCTTTGTTTTCTTGGGTATTCCTCCGACAGGGATTCTCTTGTCTCTCCCGTATGCTTGCTCTGCTATGTCGCTGACTTGTTTGGGTGCTCTCCTCGCTTCAGTGCTTATTGTTCATTGTCTGTTAACATTATGCTTATAGAAAAGAAAATGAATATGATTGTATTTCGTAGAAAATATGCTAAAACTGTAATATGAATGGATTCAGATGTGTTTGTTCTTCAAAATGCTTCTGTGCATTTTCTTCATTCAGTTCTATGATGGTCAAAAAGATTACAATAGTTGTTTTCTTTCTTTGCTTTGTAGAGAATGTTGGACAGTTATCAAACTGCGAGTAGTTACATTAAGTTGTTTCTGAATAACTGTCTTTTCTTGTTTTGTAAACTAAAAGTAAACTTTAAATAAAACTAAAAAAAATAAAAAGAACACGTAAGCAAACACTAACAGTGGCTGAGACAGCCATTCCTAGAATTTAAATGAAAATGGAACTAACGAAAACTAAAACTATTAGAAGAGACAAACTCCCAGCAAATACCATGCACGTTGTATATGTCCTGCGTCAAGCCACAAATTGTCCTCAATAGGGCGGTTCTTCCACTTGATGAGGTACTGTAGGTACTCCTTTCTCCTAGTCTGCCTGGCCACCTGTGTATCGAGGATTCCTTTGATTTCAAGTGGCTGAGCTGAAGGCATTTGTCTCATCCACGAACTACTCTCTCCCTGGGTATCCCGTTTTGGCTGCACCGAACTGTCCTCTTCTGGACTTGCAATGTATGGGAATACATCTGCCACATTAAAAATGGGTGATATTCGTATACCTAGAGGCAATTGCAGCTCATAGGCATTTGCAGAAAACTTTCACAGAATTTTACAAGGTCCAATTTCTTTGAATTTCAGCTTATTGTATTCGCCCTTAGGGAATCTCTCTTTATGCAGATGCGCTAAAACCTGATCCCCTACATTAAATTGTACCTCCCGTCATTTCAGATCTGCTTTCTGTTTGTACCTTTGACTGTTTTCCTATAATTTTGTCTTCACCTACTCATGTAGGTTGTTAATTGCTCTTGCAAAGTCTTCCCCGTCAGCACTTCTTCTTTCTAACTGTCCTAAATCTTATAGCTCATGCACTCCTCGGGGGTGCATTCCATACAAAATCTGAAAAGGACTATATCTTGTACTTCGATTTGGTGAATTGTTGTAAGTAAATTCTACTTGAGCAAGTACACGATCCCACATTCGTGAATTTTCTCCAACTAGACTCTGTAGTATGTTTCCTAAACTTTTGTTCACTACCTTCATCTTCCCATCAGTCTGTGGGTGATAAGCGGAGCTGAAATTTAACTTCGTGTCCAACTTTTTCCACAAGGTGTGCCAGAAATGTCCTGTGAATTTCACATCCCTATCGGAAGTAATGGACTTGGGTAAGCCGTGCAGTCTGACGACTTCAGTGAAAAACAAATGTGCTACATGGGTAGCATCACTGGTTTTTCTCCAAGGGATGAAGTGTGCCATCTTCAAGAATCGATCCACCACCACCATGATGGAATCAAAACCCCGCTGTGTTTTGGGTAGACCCAAGACAAAGTCGAGACTGACTGAATCCCACGGTCTGTTTGGAATAGGCAAGGGTGTATACAACCCCGTGTTCATATTGTGCCCTTTCGCCAACTGACATATCTTAGACCTGGTCACATACCGCTACATGTATCTTCATATTTTCGTCCAGTAATAGAAATGACTGAGTTGATCCAAGGTCTTATCAATGCCGAAATGTCCAGCTAGACCTCCACTATGTTTTTCCCAGATGATGTTCTCCCTCATCGAACATTCTGGAACACACTGTTATCCTCCCTTGAATAACAGCTCCTCCTGCAAGTTAGAGTCTAGCCATGGACTATTGTTCCTCAACAAAGGATTCTGGCATGCTTCATAAGCCTCCTTGAAATTTGCATATATTTGATACAAGTCCTTCAGGTGTTCAAATCCCAACACTTGTATCGTGCTCTCCTACAAGAGTAGAACTCTTCTGCTTAGTGCATCTGCTACCTTGTTCACTTGACCACTGATATGCTTCAATACGAATGTAAAACTCTGCAAGTACTCTACCCATTTTGCATGTTTGTGATTCAGCTTATGTTGCTGCATAACATACTGTAATGCAGAATTATCAGAAAACAAGAAAAACTCATTACCCAACAGATAATGTCTCCAATGCTTCAAGGCTTGAATGAGGGCATAAAACTCCTTGTCATAAGACGTATAATTTTTCCTGCTTTTGTTTAATTTTTCACTAAAATAGGCTACTGGTTTGTCTTCCTGGCTGAGTACAGCTCCAATGGTTGTACCACTAGCATCACAACGAACTTGAAAAAGTTTGTTCAAATCAGGCAACCTCAAAATTGGCCTCTCAGTGATCTTCTTCTTCAATATCTAGAACCTCTTCTCTGCAGCTTTGGTCCACTGAAAAGGCTGAGTTGCCTTTTTTATTATATCTAACATAGGTGCATAGATTCCACTAAAATTCTTTATAAACTTGCGATAGAAACTTTCCAACCCATGAAAACTTTGAACTTCAAATAGACTCTTAGGGGATGGCCAGCTAAGTATAGCTTCAACTTTTTCTGGTCCATTTTCAGCTCATTTTCTCCGATCACAAAACCCAAATATATTAACTCCTTCTGAAAGAAAGTACATTTTTTCAAATTTATCAACAACTTGTTTTGCTGCAACTTCTCTAGAACATATCGAACATGTCGAAAATGTTCTTCCTTGGTCTTGCTAAAAATCAGTATATCGTCAAGATACACAATCATAAATTTCCCAATGAACTCCTTCAGCATCTCGTTCATCAGGCACATGAAAGTACTAGGGGTGTTACTCAACCCAAATGGCATCACCAACCATTCATACATCCCTTCATTAGTTTTGAAAGTTATTTTCCATTCGTCCCCTTCTCTAATTCTAATCTAGTGGTATCCACTCTTCAAATCTATCTTCGAAAAATAAGCTGCCCCACTCAAGCAGTCCATCATGTCATCCATTCGTGGCAATGGAAACATGTATCTGATCGTAGTTTTATTTATTTCTTGTGAATCCATACACATCTGCCACTCGCCTCCTTTCTTGGGAGCTAAAATTGTCGGAACTGCATAGGGACTTAAACTTTCCCGTATCAAGCCTTTGTCCAACAATTCCTGTACCTACTTCCTAATCTCCTCGTTGTCTTTGGGACTCATCTAGTAAGCAGCTTTATTTGGTAAAATAGCTCCAGGGATGAAATCTATGTGATGATTGATACTCCGCTTTGATGGTAATTTATCCGGTAAATCATCCACCACAATGTCGTTGAATTCTTGCAACATTTCCTGGATTTCTTCAGGTAATTTATAAATTTCGGGCAACAACACTGCTCTTGGTCTCCTTACAATAGCATACTTTACCTCGTCATCTTCAATCTATTTTAGAAATTCTTTTCCACCCACTAGCAGTACTTTTGTCCCACTAGTCTCTGTTGTTTCTTCTTCCTTGATGGGTACTAGAGTATGCTTAATCCCATCCTTGACAAACTTGTAACAGTTTGTTTTCCTGTCATGAACAACTTTTTAGTCATACTTCCATGATCTACCTAGCAAAATATGACAATGTCCATGGGCATGACGTCACAAATCACTTTGTCCGTATACTTGCCAATATGGAACTCCACCTCACACTGCTCATCAACTAGTATATGGTGACCCTTCTATAACCATGACACCTTATAGGGAGTTGGGTTCTTAAACCTTTTTAAAACTAATTTCTCCACAATATTTGTTGCAACTAGATTATCAGTGCTTCCACTGTTCATAATCAATTTGCAGCACTTTCCATGTGACTTGCACACAGTCCAGAATAATGCCTTCCTTTGGGTTTGTTTAGCTATCTCCTTTGCCAGTTTCAGCAGTACCTTGTTCAAGACTAAGGCCTCTCCTGTCTCTGGTACATTCTCTACCTCTTGAGGTGGTGCCTCTGCTTCCTCTGTCTAAGCAACATATGCTCCTCTTTGACCAGCATGTTCTCCTTCAGGACACTCAAAGGACCTGTGCCCCCACTTGTGGCACTTTTAACACTAGTAGGCAGCTCCTCCACCCCTACCATTTCCTCTTCCTCTCTAGTATGGCCTTCCTCCCCTAGTGCTACCTTCATTTTTTGTTGTCCCTGTGGTCTTTGAACTGCTACCTTCTTCATTGTTATTGGCAGTTCTTCCTCTACCAAAGGATTATCCTTTCCCTCTGCCAGTTCCTCATCCTCTCCTGGCATTCTGCTTCCTTGCAATCTTTTCTTCTGCCTTTAAGGCACTCTGGTATGCTTCCTCTATGGTTTTTGGAGAAAGAATACTTATCTCGTCCAATATCTCTAGCCTTAGGCCATTTACAAACCTTGTTGTCTTTTCTGGGGTGTCTTTAGTATAACCGGCTCTCAAATTCACCCGATAGAATTCTTCAGTATATTCTTTCACCATCAACCCTCTCTACTTCAAATTCTGCATCTACCGATACAGAGCAATCTGGTAATCTTTGGGCAAGAACTTACCCTTCATATTGGCAACCATTCTGGTCCACTTTTTAATGGGTAACTTATTCAATCTTCTCCTCTTTGGTTGGACATTGTCCCACCATAAGGCCGCATGTCCTTTCAGCTTTGTGGCAGCGAATTTAACTCTCCTATATTCACTGACCTCCTCACATTCAACATATTTGTCTAACTCACTAATCCAGTCCAATAGCACTTTTGTGGACAAACTAACATCATAGTTCGGAATTTCAGGCTTTGGCTTACTGCTAGCCAATAAAACTAACCTTAACAATTTGATTTCAAGTCCTTCTTCATCTGACCCATCTGTCGTAACTACAACTTCTTCGTCACTGTCGTCCCCTACTTCCAGATCCCTTCTCCTTCTCGCTTCTACTGCCCCTAAACGGGCATTCAGGCTCCTAATCTCTTCCCTTAATCCTTCATCTACCACTCTTCGAATAGCTCTGCCATGACCTCTTCTTCCATATCCATTTTATAAAGAAAAACAGTTAATTGTACCTGCTCTAATACCAAAATTTGATGGGACCAGCCCATTACATTTCCGTATAGATATTTAACCATTGATTGTTTTGTTGTTGATGGAGTAGATGCTTGAATTTATGGCGTTGTACCTTGGTGTTAATTCTTGGAGGACAAGTGTCCTAGCCTTGGGGATCGCTCCTTCCTGCCTCCTACCAAACCCCCGAAACCCTCGGTCGATTCATTTCACTGTTGTTTCACTTTGTTGTTGGTGAGGTGAGGTCTCTGGCTTGTTTTGCTCTGTGGTGCTACATAGCAAGGGTTCTAGCTCTGGTTGTTTTATAGTGGTTTTGTTTCATCGTGCTTGGACATGCATGTCTTTGAGGGTCTCCTCCTATGTGTGCAGTCAGTGTCGCTTGTTCTGTGTGTTTTCTCAGCACTCGATCTAGAACCCTCGGTCTTGGTCTCTGGTTTCTATTTGGTTCGGCTCTGGTTACATTTTTGGTTGCAGACTTTTGTTATATGTTGTTGGTTTCAATGCACTTGTTCCTCCGTTTGATCGTTTGCTTCATTCTTGCCACAGGTTGCGGTTGTGGAGTGCTTCATCTCTCGGATCTCCTTCGGCAATTAATCAGAGGTAAGTTAACTCTCCATGCTGGTTGTTTTCTCCTCGTTTTCTTACAGCGCTGACAGCTCTTGCTTCTTGTGGGCAGTGAGCACTCTGCGACCATAACCTCTGTTCATAGTTTCTCTCCTCTAGTTCGCACAAGTTTGGCTTTCTCAGGTAAGGTTTGTTGATCCTTTCCTCTATTTTCACCCTGTGTTTATGGGTTCGTTTCTTTGTTTCTAATGGCTCGCTTGTTGGCCTTGCAGGTGGGCGACTGGGCTCCGTTTGTGGGCCTCGCACCCTGACTTCTATGCTCAAACTAGGTAGGGTCACTCCTTGAAAGTTTCTTGCTTGACTATTTGATGGAATGTTGTTTGTAGGGTTTATGGGTCCGTTTTCATGGTGTGGCTTTGGCCTTGTAGCTTGTTGGCCTCACTGTTCATGTGGCTTCACTGTATATTTTTATGGCTCCACTATTTTTAATTTTGGTTGTAATGATGCGGTCCTATGGTGACCTCACTGTGGTTTAGTTTTGGTACTATCAACTCTTTCCTTTTGTTGGGCTCTGAATATTTAACTGTAGATGTTCGGCTTTGACATATATATATATATATATATATATATATTTATTTATTTATTTATTTATTTATTTATTTATTTATACAGTGATTCGGTTGATAAATAATTTGCAAAGGAAAATGATTATGCTTTTGGTTCTGTACCTATAGCTTTGTTTTCTTGGGTATTCCTCCAACAGTGGTTCTCTTGTCTCTCTCGTATGCTTGCTTTGCTATGCTGCTGACTTGTTTGGGTGCTCTCCTCGCTTGGTGCTTACTGTTCACTGTCTGCCAACATTATGCTTATATAAAAGAAAATTAATATGATTGTATTTCGTTGAAAATATGCTAAAATTGTAATATGAATGGATTCAGATGTGTTTGTTCTTCAGAATGCTTTTTTGCATTTTCTTCATTTAGTTCTATGATGGTCAAAAAGATTACAACAGCTGTTTTCTTTCTTTGCTTTGTAGAGAACACTGGACAGTTATCAAACTGCTAGTAGTTACATTAAGTTGTTTCTGAATAACTGTCTTTTCTTGTTTTGCAAACTAAAAGTAAATTTTAAATAAAACTAAAAAAAAAAAAAAACACGTAAGCAAACACTAATAGTGGCTGAGACAGCCATTCCTAGAATTTAAATGATAATGAAACTAATGAAAAGTCAAACTGTTAGAAGAGACAAACTCCCTGCCATGACCTCCCTGAGCTGCTGAGCTGGATCCTCCTGCATCAACTAACCTCTACCATTTCTGCAACCATATGTTCAATTTCACTCCTTTGGGCATATGGATATTTACAAGGTCTGATGTTTGGAGGAACACTCCCTGGAATCAAATGAATAGCATAATCATGATCACGAATACGTGGGAGACCTTTGGGAGTCTCAAATACCTTGGAATGATTATCCAAGGCTTTTTGGAGATCTGGAGAAATAGATGATTTCGATGTGAGAACCATTAGCGAACATAATTGTGCAATTACGCCTCGTTGTTCTTTCTTTAGAAGTTTTTCATTCCGTTAGAGCTGATTATCTTTCCTGGTCTCCCTATGATACCCCTTAATTCAACTTCCTTTCCTTCTGAAGAAAATTTAATGTGCTATCATTTCCTCCGTGAAAAATTGATCATGTGACAAGTGGTTTACGAGAACAAAGCCCTCTATACAATAAAAATTGATTCGGTTCTACATAATTAGATGCAATACATACCTTTTGTAACAGTGGTACACCATGTAGATCAAAATATTTCTCCATATGTAGTATCCAATTTACCGGATCCTTGCCATCAAACTTCCTCATCTCGCTTTTTCTTGATTTTAGGAGCTTGATCTTGAAATTACTATAACTCTGTAATTTTGGATCTTTAAGTTTTGAAATTTCAGCCTTTAATACCCCTCCAAGTCCTCTTTCTAATTCTGCAAGTCTGATTGCAATTAGATTCTCGAAGAAAGATTTATTCCCAATCTCTCGCGATGACCTAATTATAGACTAGTTCAATAGAGTGAACTTGTATGACGTGCCACGTGTCACTATTTCCACCTTAGGTTCTGAAAATCATACCCGAACAAAACACAATTCATCCTCTTTCTGTAACTTCTTACGAAATTTCAATCTGATGCTCAGAGAGAAAGTTATGATGATTTTCACAAGGTCACATGTTTAGGATGTAATTCGGGCATTTGCAAAAAACCCTAACTTTGTCAGATCATATATCTGAAAATATAGAGAGACAAGATCTGGAATTTGGACCCGAGGTTTAGACCAATTTCATCTCAAATGGGTTTCTTTTAGCTTCTTAAACTTAGTATAAAAATAGTTATAGCAAAACTTCCATGATGACATGTTTTAGATGAAATTTTGGAGCTTGAAAAAACCCTAACTTCCTCAGATCTGTTGAGATTGCAACAAGATGATGGAGCTTAGTGAAAAGAGTCGCCTTCACTAAGTGGGCCCGCGGGCTATTTTTGCGCAAGTCTATTTTTAGACTATGTCTATTTTTAGACATATGGATCATGTCTATGGATTGCAGGTTGCTGTTTATGGATGATTGATCAAGTTGGAAAAATAGATGGACTTCTATTTTTAGACCACAGCGGAGTGACACCACAGCGGAGTGACTGCTCAGTCTAAATATATAACAGTCAAATATTATTAGCTCATAATAATATTTAGACTATAAACTTTGTCTTATTCTCTTGGAGCACTTCAGGATGAGCTACGGATGTGGTACATGCAGATCCCAGAAGGAAATACGTGGTTACCTATGGATGACTAATATTTGCATGCAGGACTTCAGTTAGAACTCAAGTGAGTTGAGTTTAGTGGACTGGAGGTGCAGTTGATGGAGTTGTGTTCAGTTTAGCTTTGTTAAACTGGTTGTATTTAGTCTAACTGGCGAATAGACTAGAGATGAGTTGGGTGAATTAGGTATTAATTAATTCACAAGTTATTAACTCATAATACAACTAATGAATACATCAGTTAACTCAGTTGCATGTCAGTGCATGTTCAGTTCAGCAGGGACAGGTGTTAGAGAATCAGATTGCTATCAGTTGTGACTATAGTTGTGCATCAGATCTTGCACAATCAAGGGATTGAGTAATGCCAATGAGGATTGCGTGGTTCAGCCAAGGAAATACGAGTTTGCTTCAGCCATTCATCATTATTCTCTTGCAGGATTGCGCAGTAGAGGCAGGCAAGCAGTGGAAGAGATTTGGAGATCAAATCTGAGCTGTATTGTGTGTAACAGAGGTGGAGATACTTGTGAGAAGTATTATGCTGTGTAATGTTACATGACTCAATCATTAATATACAGATAGTTGGGGTTTAGCGAGATGCTTTCCCCGGGATACATACTGTGTTAATGTTTGAATGCTCTTGATGTTTTATTGTTATTGATGTTGCTATATTGATGATCAACGTAGAGGAGCTTATGTATTGTGTATGTTTTCCGCAATAGTACATGATCAGGGTAATCTCTGTTGAATATGTGTTAAATTATTCTTCTACATGGTATCGGAGCTGTTGATCATCAGATCTACTATTCAGGAAGTGTTTACATTTTATTTCTCTAGGCAGAGCCTGTAATCGGGCCAGGTAGCCTCTGGATTCATCCTTTCTTTGGAAGGTGAAATATCCGGTAAAAGCCCATACAGTCAATCTCTGTACGAGAAATATTGTGTTCTCACGAATCTTAGATCCGAGGCGGTTGAGTTGGTTGCTGGTGGAATTCGAATTTGCAGCAGTGTTTTCTTGGTGACAACGCAGCAATGTCTTTCAACGGATTGCGATTGGAGTATGCACTTGAGGGCAGCTCAAACTATATTGCATGGAAGGACAGGATGGAGGCAGTATTGGATGATAACGGGCTGAAGGAGTTCATAGATACGGATATCCCAAAGCCTACTGATGCTACTCAAGCTTATGCTTGGCAAAAGAAGATCGCAAAATGTCGAAGGATTCTGTTGGAGGGCGTGAAGGATCACATTGTGTCCAGCCTCCATGGAAAGGCTACTCCATATTTGATGTGGAAATCATTAACAGAATTATTCCAAAGCAAGAGCGATCAGAGGAAGCTGGCGCTCAAAGATAAACTCAGAACATCAAATGCGAGAAGGGTGACAGTATTCCCAAGTATCTCACGAAGTTCACTCAGTGTCGAGATGAGTTGGGAAGTGTGGGGGTTACTGTCGATGATGAGGACTTGGTGAGCTTGGCTCTCCTTGGTCTTCCGAAGAGTTGGCATTCCTATCAGGACTCTGTCAATGGTCGGGAGAATTTGCCAGGATGGGAAAGACTATGGTCAGATCTTGTGCAGGAGGAGATCAGGCGGAGTACCAGGGACGGATCTTCGTCAAAGGGAGCTAATGAAGAGAATTGTGCTTTGGCTGCCAAAGCAAAGAAAGGGAAGAGCAAGAAAGCTTCTCAGTCTGGTGCGAAAGGCAAGAAGCAGGATATGTCCAAGGTGAAGTGTTTTCACTGTCACCAGCACGGACACTATGCCAAAAATTGTCCGCAGAAGAAGAAGAACAAGCAAGCTGCTGGATCTGCAGGGGGAGAGGACTTAGCTTCTCAGTTTGAGCTTGATTTTTCATTGATCGCATGCTTGGTTTCAAGTGTGATGGGATCAGTGTGGTTCTTGGACAGTGGTGCGTCTTTTCACATGACGGGAGATAGAGAATTGTTCTCTGATCTGAAGGACAAAGATCTCGGAGTGCACATCAAGATGGGCGATGATGGTAGATATAGTGCGACTGGTATCGGTACCATTTCCTTTGAGAGGGAGTCTGGTAAACCATTTGTATTGAAGGAAGTCATGCATGTTCCAAGATTGAAGAAGAATCTCATCTCAGTGGCGATGTTAGAAGACAAGGGGTATGATGTTGTTTTCAGTGAGGGAAAGGCCTTCCTGCGTAGCAAGACAACTG
>APFE030402966.1:56274-85229 GCA_000404065.3 Pinus taeda
TCTTGATGTTTTATTGTTATTGATGTTGCTATATTGATGATCAACGTAGAGGATCTTATGTATTGTGTATGTTTTCCGCAATAGTACATGATCAGGATAATATCCATTGAATATGTGTTAAATTATTCAAAATTTCTACAAGATCATATCTCCGAAAATGTAGCAAGACAAGATCTGAAATTCAGACCCAAGGTTCAGCGAGATTTCGTCTCAAATGGGTTTTTTTTTGCTTCTAAAACAGCGCAGAAAAAAGTTATAGCGAACATTCCATGATGACTTGTTTGGAGCAGCAAAACCCTAGAATCCAAAGCTCTGATACCAAATGTTATGGAACCAGCTCACAAAAAGATAGAAAAGAAAGACCAACACCATATAATTCAGCCTCTTCGAGGGGGTAACCTCCTGTACATTACGCAAATGAACAATTCTTGGATGATACAAATGACAACACCTCCTTTCTATATATAGGAGTCTAAGGGGTTATAATATAATCAGAGCCGACATAACAATAATAATGTAAGGGCACAATAATAACAATAGTGGGCTTCTATGGGGCACAACAATAACAATATGGGGACTACATGGGCACAACAATATAATAATGGGGTTATACTAATAACAATAAGGGGTTACACTAGTAGTACAGGGACCTATCATGTAATGTCCATGCATATTTATTTACATGGAAATTTAACCCAAGGTTGTTACAAACCCCTCCCCCTTGGGGGATCACAATCCTCGGTGTTCTATGACTCTTATGACAAGACAAAACTACTAAAAATATGACAAACATATTGCTTATGGAGCTTTATAAACACACTTCAAAATACTATTTACAATTATATATACATATATACATATGCAAATTTGCTTCAACCAACAAATAAAAAAGGACACGCTACCCTCAACCAACAACAAGGCAATCCAAAGACTCACATCTCCACCCTCAACCAGCAACAAAGGAATCCAAAGGCTTACACCTCCACCATCAAGAGTAGTACTAAATATTCACCTCCTTCCCAGGAAGTCCAAAATCCACTACGAAAATCAAAGCATAAATGTGTAAATATTCATAAATTACCTCTACAAATATTAACTCAAGATTAGTATCTTCCCAAGTTGTCCAGGGCTCCAGGGACTACTATCTAAACCCACAGACTCTAGGGAACCCAGGTTGTTATAAGTCTCTAGAGATTTTATCCCAACTCACAAACTCTAGGGAACCCAAGTTATTACAGGGCTCCAAAGATTTTATCCCAACCCACAACCTCCAGAGAACTTGAGAACCAATCCCTCTCACTTCTCTTCTCTTCTCTTCAATAATTCCTTTCTCTGCCTACCTATCCCAACACATTATACAACACCGACACATAGACACAATGTACAACAAAACACATTTACATATACACATGATACAACGCAATGAATACACATGTTCCCATAGAATGAGTATACATGATACAACATAATGAATACACATGTTACAACACAAAAAATACACAATACACATGACAAAGTACAACATGTACACAACAATAGTATTGCACATCCAAATACCACACCATCTCTACCAGGAAACCTTACCTCTAGTGTCTTTCCCACGCCTTATGGCGTGTATCCATAACCCAAATTTTGGGTCTGTGGTTTCTTCCATTATGCATGATTGTCCCAACATGCCACATATTACACTGCTTTCGTTTTGCTGATGTGTCCTTTGACATTTCTTATTCATAGCATAAACATAGGCATAATTATAAGCAAATAATATCAAAATCATAAATCAGCCTGGGCTACCTCTTTCCCAATTGATTCCTCCTACAGCAAAGAATATTTTCATACCATCATTCTCCCACAAGAATGATCCTTGGAAAGAACTTGTCAATCAAAATGGATTAAAATAGCTTCAGTAATCAATAATTTTCATGAATATAATACATATTCATATACATATCAAGTTCAAGTTTTGGAGAACCTCCTTTGTGTCATTTTCATGGTTGTCATTTCACTGTCCATTATTTCCCATGGACCCAATCAGCCTTCTAAGTGGTTTATCAACCCCAAGGCACAACACTTAGTGGTATATAGGTCCAATCCTTTGACCAACAACTCTAATTAGTAATTAGTATACCTGTTGACATCATAGCCAATATTTTCTTGTCATGAACATAATATAAACATGGGCACATGAATGTTATAATCACGTGATAATAGAAACAATTAACGCCAAGAATTTCCACTTGCTTATTGGGTTTCTCATAAAACAAGGAATTTCATTAGATAACCTTATTGTGTTATCCCAACCATGCCATTCATATATCCATTAATTTTTATAAGCATAATCAGTCATCCTTCCACAAGAATATTTGCATACCATCATTCTCCCACAGAAATGATCCTTGACAAGAACCTGTCAATCACAATGGCTTAAAATAGCTTCAGTAATCAATCATGTTCATGAATATAACACATATTCATATACATATCAAGTTCAAGTTTTAGAGAACCTCCTTTGTGTCATTTTCATGGCTGCCATTTCACTGTCCATTATTTCCCATGGACCCAACCAACCTTCTAAGTGGTTTATCAGCCCCAAGGCACAACACTTAGTGGTATATATGTCTAATCCTTTGACCAAGGACTCTAATTAGTCATTAGTATAGATGTTGACATCATAGCCAATATTTTATTGTCATAAACATAATATAAACATGGGCACATGAATGTTATAATCACGTGATAATAGAAACAATTAACACCAATAATTTCCACTTGCTTATTGGGTTTCTCATAAAACAAGGAATTTCATTAGATAACCTTATTATGTTATCCTAACCATGCCATTCATATATTCATCATTTTTAATAGGCATAATCAATAATCCTTCCACAAGAATGTTTCCTAACAACAACCTACCAAATACAATGGCATTGCATATACTCATTTAATCATCAACACAACACATAGTCACACAATGTCATACAAAATCAAGGTTAAGAGAGCCTCTTGTATTCCTGAAAAGCACACATTCATTTGGAAGAACAGTTTCCAAACATAGCCAAAGGAATTCTCACTCCATTCCTTTCTTTTACCTTTATATGTTGCTGCAATTGAGTCTTATTATGTGTTATCACATTCACCCACTGGTTAGCTATATGAACATAAAAAAATCAGTTGTTACCTTGCCATGCTAATACCAAGCATGTTTCTCTGTACTTGTTCACACATATCAGTCATATGTTCTAAGGGTTGAGTCATTATGTCTATTAATTTGAAATCAACCTTTTACCAAGATTAGAATTATCAAATTAAAATCAATCTTGTTACCAAAACTGGCAATAAGGACATATTATGCAATCAACTCATAGTCATTAGCCATAGTGCTACAACTAGCACCCACTTTCACTCAAGTTCATATCAACTATCTCAACACATATTGTGTTAGTATAATTGCTTTAAAACAAGAACATTCCTTCAAGCAATATTTAAGAACATACTCATATCATGTGCTTAATCAAACATTCAAACAACACTTTTTCAGGGTGCATAAGTTCAAGAGTCATAATCAGTAGTTCTTAGAACACATATGTGGAGAAAACCACTTATTAGTTGCAAAATTCTTATTAATATACTCACAACCTTGTCACAATATGCATATCAACACATGTAGGTGTCAGTAGTTCCATTCTCTGATCAACGCCTTGTTTTCCATAGCCTTGGTACCTCAAGGCTACATACAAAACCTTTAGTGGTTTCCAAATCATGTTGTCAACCTACCTATGGTCACCTACTCATCATTGACCACTATTAATCATTTGAATCATGTCATGACAACATACTAAGAGTATTTATGCATGCACATCCATCACTTTATGCACCTAGCATACTTTCATGCATCTACCATATCAATATTTAATATCTATTTAATGGATATGCATCTCTAAACTAATTCATATATGGCATTTTATTTTGCATATGTTATTATCCATCATCTTATGGCGACTCATCAAAACATCAAATAAAATTATAAACAGACAAGAGTTAAGTTAAGAGATTCCCCTTCATAATTTTAACTACATCATTTAGTCATGAATGTTTGCAATCCTTATTGTGCTACTCTAGGGAATCTAGTCAACATTCTGCATGTTTATCAAGCTACATCAATCCCGAGAATGCTCTAAGCTACATCCCAACTATTTGTGCCTCATGAACACTGTAGATATGAATTATAACACCCTGATATGATGGACAATCCTTCTTGTGATGGTCTCCACCACAAGTCCAACACCTCAATGGTTATTTGCCACTAGCTTTATTTTGTTGCTCCACAGCTTGAGACCCACATCCTTTCTCAACTACAATTAACTTCTTATGAGGGACCATATTTTTCTTCTCACTTGCATCCTAAGATCTTCCTCGCTTCTTAAGCCATTTTCCTTTAGCCTTCTCGCCACCCTTCTAGTCACGCTTGAACTTAGGCTTGTGATTTGACTGTTTATAGCAATGCACTTTTTGATGGCGTCCTCCAATGATTTAGGATCATCAAACGCAATCTGACCTTTGAATGATAATGGAAATCCACTTATGAACTTTTGGATATTTAATTTCTCATCCTTGAGATATGGAACATACCTCAGTAACACTAGAAATATGGTTGTATATTCTTCATTTAACATGAAACCCATCTTGAGCTCATAGAATCTCTTGACTTTTCATCATAAGACCTCTCAGACAAGTACTTCTTCCTGAAGAGTCCTTCAAATTCTTCCCAATTCAGCCTCTCTTCCCTTATGCCCCTAACATGCCTAACATCTTCCCACTAGATATCTTATTTTCCTTCGAGACGGAAGGTAGCTATCTTGGCTTTCATATTCTCTAAGTAATCATGAAGTTTAAAAACAATTCTCATTCCAAGCAATCATGCTTCTGCATCTTCTGATTTGGTCATCTCACCATCAAAAGTAGGAGGCTTGGCTTTCTTGAATTCCTTTGGAAAATACTCCTTCTCACTCCTCGTATTGTGATGTTGGTAGTGATGCCAATAATGTCTCCTGGAAGTAGAGCTAGATTAAAATTCATGCATACTAGCCCTCTTCTCAAGTGCCTTGAAGTGTCTACCACTCTTTATTGTATCATCATTGTCCATCCTATACCTTTTTTTAGACTGGCTTCCATCTACCCCATTAGTCTTTTCTTCTTATCTGTCTCCATGATTGGTCCCCAACTGTCCATGCTTCTATAAATCTAAAGGCTTTGAAGAATAACCCCATTAACCTCATCATTATTTTCTTGAGCTTTTGCAAGCCTTCCTAGGCTTCAATCAACTACTCATTATCAACTTTACAACTTCTTATCTCTACCCTCAGACTTATTAATGTGTCTGCTAGACCAAGAGAGTCTCCCTCTTCTTGCTACTCAACTGATTTCTCCCATCCCACTGATTTCTCTTTTGGCCTGTATGGGGATTCACATGAATTGTACTCAACCACTCTGCTCTTCATCTATTGGCTTCTATTTTCCTACAAAATACCATTGTTAGACAAATAAAACAAAAGGCATCATCAAAAGCATTACCTCAATTTACTTCCGGTGAGGCTATCACATCTGCACAATACATAATAATATCAAGAGCATACCAGTTCATGCATGATTCAAGATAATGACACCAAAACTGCAACAACACCATGTACATGGATATAACATCAATAAAAATAAAATAACTGGCATGCATGCATATAAACATATAGATCTGCATAATCATCTACCTTTACCACGAGGTCCAATGTTGTGAACCCACTATGATACAACTCTCTAACACCCCACCCCACCTTTACCCACTTTTGCATGCTTACCAGGGTAAACGTGAGTTGAGAGTTACTATGCATGACCCAACCTCCAAAATGCAATTAAGGAATGGGGTCCATTTGTCTAGAACTTATTGTAAACGCCCAAAGAAACATGATCACATTTTCATCAGTTTGACTATCCATGGTGATCATCTCCCTAAGCTTGACCCATTCTCAACCTTGAAATTACATCCCAGCCGCACACATGCAGGCCTACTAGTGCAGCTAGAGGGCGCACACTGCATACATGACCCATCCTCCATGTAGTTGTGGTCGAAATTTCCTTGATCTGTGCATGTGGCCACAAACTCAGTTTCATAATTTTGGGGCCAACATTCAATTCAACTGCCTAGAATTTTCCAAAACTCTGTCAATATTTTGTAGAAGTGGCCATGCTCTGTTTCTAAGCTTTGTTCTTGCTCATACTTTCCCAATGCATGTTATTCATTTATAAAAACACTTTGTGACTATGGTATTTGTAAGTCATGAATGCATATTGTTCATTATTTTCATTACGTTCATCAGATGTTCGTCAAGAAGGCTCAAATATCCATATAAAACATCCAAGAGCCTTTCAACCATGAACAAGATCAATAACAATAGAATATCATATAATAAGAAATATACCATGTGTGTAGCAAGCATTTAACCATAATGAAGCTATGACAAACTAGTCACATAATCAACACATTAAAACAAAAATTGTGCTCATTGATCTTCATTAGAGAATAACACATATTAACATTTGCATAGTACCAACCAAGTCATGGACTTCCACATACCACCCAACCATGGATTGGACTGAACCAAATTTTTCTTCTTGCCAATCACTCCTATTCCATATTCCAAGCCTGAATGTGGGATTAAATGGGATAAACCAAAACATAACCAAACAGGGAATCCAAAGGAAACCTCCTCGGCCCTCAAGCCACAATGATTTCACCCAACACTGGGTCTAGAAATAACCAAAACCATTACAAGCTTGGATTCCTCATAATTTCTTCATCATACCAAGATGAATTTTCTTGTCTCCACCCACCTATCAAAGTCTCACTCAGAGAAAACCATCTTCAACTTCAACCCTTGGGATTTTCCTAAGACCACCTCAACCCAGATCTAAAATCTATCGACATCCAAAGCTCAATCAACCAAGGAACGCACTACATCTTGTCTATCTAGGAAATGGCATAAGGCAAGGTTGTACATGAATATTAATCCAGGCACCAATGACAACAAAAATGACCAACAAATCAATGCATGAACCATGCATTCAAATCCCAACAACATAATCAAACATGCACATTGTTACCTACAAAAATCCTCATGTTGGCTTCTCTTTTCTTTGTCCTTTCTGCCTTTGTTATTTGTTGTTCAACCCTTCTTCTTGGATGCCACAGGAATTCCTCTTGTGTTCCTTTATTTCCTTCTTTTTCTCTTGCTTATGTTCCTTGTCTTTCTTGTGTTCAAATGTTGTAGTCTTTTGTCTCTCCTTTCCTCTCTTTTCCCCCAAAAGAATGCTAGAGTGTTCTCTCTCCTATTTTCTTTTTCTTTTTCCTTTCCCTTTTCTTGATTTTCCCTTGCATGCATATTCTTTTACTATTTTTATCTTTTTCTTGTCTCTTCCAATTCCTCACCTGCTGAAGTGGAGTTTCTTTCATTTTCCTTTATTTCCTTTTGCATTTTTTTCTCATGTCCTTGCTTACGTGTAATAATTAATTATCATTTATTGTCTTTTCCTCTTTCCAATGCCAATTTCCATAGCCAATAAATATTTAACCATAAGTGGATCCCAATGTAATGTTTTTCCCCTCGTTTAGCTTGGAATATATGTCCCATGTGTTACACAGTATTTTGTCACACCTCTTGCACTTCCCTGTGACATACCCCGAAGCACCCAAAACATGACCATCATGTAGTGTACTCATTCAGATATGCAACTTAGATCCTCCCTAAAACACTAATTGCAAAATGCCTTGAGATTCCCCTTAAGGAAGTGTCTTTAAAACCCTAATTTTAGAATCATCACTCTTATAATAATGAAAACCACGATGGTCCCTAATTGCAATATACTAGCCCCGAGATGCCATCGCTCTATTTGCTTATATACCCATGATGATCCTTAAAAGGTAATTTTCCTAAAGAGGATAAGAAGCTTCGTGATCTAGAAGCTTCCAGAGCAACAAGCTGGAGGTTGCTTGGCGTGGATGAGGTCGAATTCTCTCAACTTGGCCTTTTTGTCTTATCCATATGAGCTACCTCCTTGAGATGAGGGCCTTCTCCTATCTTTGGAGAGAACCTAACTCCCTTTCCCTACCTATATATTCATCGTTTCCCATTCCCAAATGGTTGGTCTCTGGCTATTTGCACCCTTATGCTGAGATTGTGCATATATGTTACTCATTTGGCTTGGAGAAGGAGTGCTTGGAGAGCTTAAGCTTGGACTTGGACATTAATTCAAGGAGATCCTATTGACATCAAGGTTTGGTCGTATGCTTCTTCCTTTATTCTATTAATATACAACTGTTGGTTCATTTTCCATAAATGTGTATGCTTATGTATCATTTATCTTAATGCTCCTTGAGTTGTTAAGTAGGTTACTTTTGATTATGCTATTTGTATTTGCATGCCTTGTTGTGTCTTGATCACTTGTGCAGGTGTTTAAATGTTGTGAGCAGCAGGACTGAGCTCGTGATGCAAGTGATTTAAGGTCTTCAACAAAAGAGGATGTGATAGCATCAAAACGAGGTAGGTCATCTTCTTCGTCTCTCATTTCAATTGTAACTTAGGAAAGTGTCCAGTAGATTGTCACATAGGTTGCTAATCCCAATCATTGGGCTAGAGGGATCGTCTATGTCCGCAGAGAGGATTTCCTAGATAACAAAATGGCAACTCCACTAGGGATTGAACCCTTTCCATCCAATCCTTCACCTTGATTTTGTGATGAGTTAGACCAACTGTCGATTTCTCGGCATGTCTTCATCAGTCTGGGTTTATACCGTTCCTTATTATTACCTTAGAGTGCTAAGTTTGGATTGTTTCTTGGAATATTTTATGTTTTTCCCATATTCCTCACCCATTGTGAGTTTAGCCTTAACATTCACGATGGCAGTGCAGTTTTTACCTTTACAATCGCGATGCAAAAAAATTCTTCGTTGTTTGGTCGCGTTAAAATCATCACTACATTTGCTATACAAAGTAGTGTAAATGACCTCGACCATCACAGGTTTGGCTATGCAAAGTAGTGATGATAACCCATTCATCACGGGTTTTGGTATATAAAGTAGTGATGATCCTTGGATGTGAGAATTTTTAAGGTTTCTTCCTTATAATCCAGTGTGTCTTGGCCCCTGGGGTCTTTTCCTATCCTATATGCTTGGATTGCCAGTTCTTTGATTGGTTGTCTTGATTAATTTGAAAAAATTGTCTCATTGGCTTCGAAGTGAAATCTAACTGACTTCTAGGGTTTCTGGTCAATTGGTCATTGCTTGTTGCTTGTTGGTGTCATTGAGCAGGTTTTGCTAATTTATTGGGTGTTGTTTTCAGTAGAAATCATTGAAAACATCATTGTGCATTTGTTTTAGCTTGTTTTTCAAAATTTACTTTTCGTGAAAATGCATTAGATTAGTTGCAATGAAAAGTTATTTTTTGAGATTCATCATTGAGAATAGATCACATTTTTCGATGATTGAAAGATAAAAACTGTATTAGGTGCCTCAAATCATTCAAAAATAAAATAAAAGCATAATTCATATAAGTGGATCTTAGTAAAGTTAAAATAATTTTTCTTTCGAAAAAGTTGCATTTAGGATATTGAAAAGTGAAAATATTTTTTACTTTTGGCATTGCATTTGGAAGACAAAAGTGAAAGTTAGTGGAAGGCTTTTTGCATGATGAATTTTGTTTGATACATTATTGATTGAAATTTCTTCCCTTGATTAGCTTTCATTGAAACAGAAAATTTCCTTTTCTAATATAGATGCATCTTAGGGATTCAGGTGACATAATTTTGAGCCCAAAATTGAAACATATTTGAAGATAAACATTAAAATTTACCTCAGTTAACCTAAGGAGCATTTGGAAGTTAACGCAAATATCTAGAGGTCTAGACTAGATATGTGTTACATCGTCTCTAAACATAACAGTTGTCATTAACTACCTGCACTGTATCCCAGGGGTGAAATCCTATCCCAATATGGAAGTATATAGAAGGTTCTCCATTACTTCCGGGTATATCAAAGGCACTTCAGTATGATAAGTATATAGGGATGCTCTCATCAAATGGTTCTGCACTAGATAATGCTGACACGGAATTGTGCTCCCCATATCGTCATGTATATATTGGAAGACCCCATTAGGTTGATATCCTTTAGCCATAGGTAACCGAGTCTGCTTCCTTGCAAACGCGATACACCTAACACAGCATTTGGGGAGATTGGTCGCCATACGTTAAGTCCTTGGTTTTAGCTAAGGTGTATATTGCAGTTCACAGATACTTGGTAAACCCTTTTGCCTAGTTAGCCCATTTTTATTTATTTGTTGTTAATTTCTAAAATAATTGACCACGGAAAAATATCCTTCCTGTAGAAATACTCCTTAGTATATCTTAGGTTGATACCAATGGCAACATTTCCTAAGTTTACCTATCAAGGAAACCACTCTAACGAGAATCCTAGTCCTTTTCTGTTAGGTCCCTATACTGCTAGTGTAACCCCTTATTGTTATTAGTGCAACTCCCTTATTGTATTATTGTTCCCATATAGTCTCCATGTTGTTATTATTATGCCCCATAGAAGCCCACTATTGTTATTGTTGTGCCCCTACAATATTATTGTTATGTAGGGTCTGATTATATTGGTACCCCTTAGACTCCTATAGAGAGGACGTCTTGTCATTTGTATCATCCAATAATTGTTCATTTGTATAATGTAAAGGAGATTTCCACCTCGAAGAGGCTGATTTTGAAGTCGTTGATCTATATTTTCTATCTTTTTGTGAGTTGGTTTCATAACATTTGGTGTCAGAGCTTTGGATTCTACAGTTTCACTGCTCCAAACAGGTCATCATGGTATTTTCGCTATAATGTTTTCTTTACGAAGTTTCAGAAGCTAAAAAAAACTCATTTGAGCCAAAATCATTCTGAACTTCAACTCCGAAATTGATATCTTGTCTCGCTATATTTGCGGAGATATGATCTAAGGAAGTTAGGGTTTTTGCAAGCTCCAAAATTCCATCTCAAACAGGGAATCATGGAATTTCCCCTATAATCTTGGGAAAGCTCGGGACCACATTTTAGATCTTGTTTCTCTATATTTTCAAAGATACAGTCCAAGACATTTAGGGTTTTTACAGGCTCTCGAATTACATCCCAAACAAGTGACCTTGGGAAAATCATCATAACTTTCTCTTTGAGCATCAAATTGAAGTTTCATAAGAAGTTATAGAAAGAGGACGGATTGTACCTTTCTGTTTATTGTTTTTAGGTCCGAAGGTTGAAACAGTGACATGTGGTACTTCGTACAAGTTCTCTCTACTAAAAAATGATATAATGAGGCTATCTTGGAAGATTGGACATAATGCTTTATTGGAGAATCCAATTTTGATAAGACTGATGCCATTGGAAAGAGGATGCAGAGGGCTACCGTAGGTCGCAATTTGAGACATTGGAGATCTGAAATTTCAGAGATACAACATATTCAATATTGAGCTACTAAAAGAAAGAAAAAGGATGACTCGAAACAGGAAAATAGAAACACCTACTAAGCAAAATTGGAGCCATGATTTGAAGAATGTGATCGAAGATATCATCAATATGATAAATGGTATAGAAGAAAAATTGAATGGCAACCTGGAAGATTTGAAGAAAGACATGGAAGGTTTGAAGGAAGGTGGGACAAAGTCACTACAAGAAAGGCTTCCTAATGCCGAAATGGTAGTAGAGGAAACTTATAATGAGAACAAAAGAAATGTTAATCATGATTTCATAGAATCTAACATTGTATTAAATACCCACCATATTCCAAATATATATTTGAGGAAATTTGATGGAAAGGACTTGGTAACTTGAATACTATAGATGGAGCAATATTTTGATCTACATGATGTGCAACCGCCACAAAAGGTACGTATTGCATCTTTATATTTAGAATTGAATCAGTTTGTATGGTATAGAGGGATTTGTTCTTGTAAACAACTTGTCACCTAGTCAATTTTCACGGAGGAAATGATATCACATTATGATGATACAAAGAGCAACACCTTTTTTAGCCAATTGATAAATCTCAAACAAAAGGGTTCAATGGCAGAGCACATTGAGGACTTCCAAAAATTGAATATAAGGGTAAATGATATTCCAAAAAAGCATAGGATTTAAGTCTTTATAGGGACTTTAAATGATAACATCCAACATGAGGTTTGCCTTTGGAAACCTAATTCATTGGAGAAGGCATACAGGTTGGCAAGAAAAATTGAAAGCAAAATATGGCAACAACAAAACCTACAACTCATAACTATAAAGATGGAAGTGTTATTGGTTGACACCGCAATAATTGGAAGAAAAAAGAGCAAAATGGATTTGTTACAATTGTGATATAAAATAAACTAAAGGTCATAAGTGTATTGAGAAGAAATTACTTTACATAGATGGGGAAGAGGAGCAAGAAAAGGAACAAGAAACATCAAAAGAAGAGGATATACACCATGAACCAATCCCAGAGAAAGAATAAATGAATTTGACCATATCTTGTAATGCATTGACAGGAATTACCCCTCCTCAAACTCTTAAGATAGAAGGGCATATCAAGAAGAAAAAGGTAATAGTGTTGATTGATTCAGGTAGTACCCATAATTTTATTCATTGTAAGATATTCAAGGAATTTAATTGCTTCCTATATCCAGCACGAGAGTGTCAAGTAATGGTTGCAAATGTAGGAACCATAAATTGCTCTCAAAAGTGCCATAATATCAAGCTATCCATGGGAGAATATGCCTTTAAGAGTACAATGCTTTCCATTCCAATGGGTGGTGCAGATGTTGTACTATGAGTCCAATGGCTACAATCTTTGGGTATGATAGCTATTAATCTTTAAGAAATTGTCTTGATTTTTTTAGGAAGGAAAGGAATTTTAATTAAGGGGTATCGCAGGGAAACCATGAAAGATAATCAGCTCTAACAGCATGACAAAGCTTCTAAATAAACAACAACAGGGTGTAATTGCACAATTATGTTCATTATAGGTTCCCACATCGAAATCATCTATTTCTCCAGATCTTCAAAACGTTTTGGACAACCATTCCAAAGCATTTAAGACTCCCAAAGGCCTCCCACCTATATGTGATCATGATCATGTTATTCATTTGATTGTAGGAAGTGTTCCCCCAAACATCAGGCCTTACAAATATCCATATGCCCAAAAGAGTGAAATTGAACGTATGGTTGCAGAAATGCTAGAGGTTGGTATAATTCAACCTAGTCAAAGTTATTTCTCTGCTTCAGTGGTATTGGTACACAAGAAGGATGGATCATGGTGCATGTGTCTGGATTATAAGGATCTCAACAAGCTTACTATTAAAGATAAATTTCTCGTTCCTGTCATTGATGAATTATTGGATGAATTACATGGAGTAATTTACTTCACCAAGTTTGATATTCGTTCATGATATCATCAATCGGAATGAAGACTCAAGACATTCCAAAAACAGTATTTAGAAATCATGGGGGTCATTATGAATTTTTGGTCATGCCTTTTGGCCTTACCAATGCACCTTCTACATTTCAAGGTTTGTTGAATTCTATTTTCAAACCCTTCCTTAGAAAATTTGTGTTAATATTTTTTGAAGATATACCAATCTACATAAAGTCTTGGAAGGATCATGTTCAAGATGTTGACAGGGTGCTCAAACTATTGGAGGAGAAACAATTATATGCAAAAAGCTCCAAATGTTTCTTTGGAGTACAAGAGGTGGAATATTTGGGGACTCAATTAACTCATAGCTCATATTATCATCCTCAATCTGATGGGAAAACTGAGATAATGAACAAATGTTTGGAAGGATATCTTCATTGCTTTGTTTCTGATAAACAAACACAATGGGTCAAGTGGTTGCCTCTAGCTGAACGGTGGTATAATGCTTCCTTCCATACTGCAGCAAAAATGACCCCATTTATGGCACTTTATGGATATCATTCATCGTCCATCACATCATATCTAAAAGAAAATTTGAAGGTTCAAGCAGCAGAAGATCACGTCGAGCATCAACAACAAGTTCTCGAACTCTTAAAGGATAACCTCACTTTGGCGCATAATAGAATGAAACAACAAGCAGATCAACATCACAGTGAAGAAGTTTTGATGTAGGTGACTGGGTATTTCTACGAATACAAAAATACAAACAAATGTCCCTCAAGCAAGCTAAGAAGGATAATAAATTATCACCAAAGTATTATGGTTTGTACAAGGTGTTATAAAATATTGGTTCTATGGCATACAAATTGGAGCTTCCTGCACCTTCCCGAGTGCACCCAGTTTTCCATGTTTCATGCTTAAAGAAACTTATAGGTGAGTAGATCCCAGTTCAAACAATATTGTCGGGACTTTATGAGGAAGGAAAAATCATATTGGAACCAGAAGCACTCAAAAAAACAAGAAATCAACAACTATGAGATTGATCAATTTTAGAGTATCTCATCAAGTGGAAGAACTTACCTGCTGAAGATTCCACGTGGGAGGATGAGAATTCTATACAGGAGCATTCAAAACTACTCAAGCATTGAGGACAACACTTTTTGAAGGAGAGGGGCATGTTAGGTCCCTATACTACTAGTGTAACCCCTTATTGTTATTAGTGCAACCACCTTATTGTATTATTGTTCCCATATAGTCCCCATGTTGTTATTATTATGCCCCATAGAAGCCCACTATTGTTATTGTTGTGCCCCCACAATATTATCGTTATGTAGGCTCTGATTGTATTGGGACCCCTTAGATTCCTATATAGAAAGGAGGTATTGTCATTTTTATCATCCAAGAATTGTTCATTTGTGTAATGTAAAGGAGGTTTCCCTCAAAGAGGTTGATTTTGAAGTCATTGATCTATATTTTCTATCTTTTTGTGAGTTGGTTTCATAAAATTCAGGGAGATTGGCCACTATACGTTAAGTCCTTGGTTTCACCTAAGGTGTATATTGTGGTTCACAGATACTTGGTAAACCCTTTTGCCTAATTACCCCTTTTTTATTTATTTGTTGTTAATTTCTAAAATTAATTGACCGCGGAAAAACATCCTTCCTGTGGAAATACTCCTTAGTAGATCTTAGGTTGGTAGCAATGGCAACACTTCCTGAGTTTACTAGTCAAGGAAACCTCTCTAACAGTAACCCTAGTCCTTTTCCTTATTTTGGAAACATTGGCGCTCCTTATATGGCAACATTGGCCTTTCCTAGATTGGCCATTGGTCTACCAGTTTGGTTATTTTCGACCTCGGTGATTCCGAGTGTCCAAACCTCTTTTCAATCGAGTTCTCCTCCACCTGAACAACATCAACATCACGTTGATCCTAAAGTTGACCCCTTGCCTTCTTTGCCTATTTCTTCACCTCGTTCTTCCTCTCCGCCTGGTGAAAGTATGGATTCTAGTAATGAGGAAGCTAAGAAGAAGAAGAAGAGGATGAAGAAGAAGAAGAAGAAAAAATAAGCAAGGAGGAAACCCAACATCCATTGCTATGAATACTAATGTAGAAAAATCTTCCAACCAGCCCTAGAAAGTAAAATTCCCTTGCATGTTATGTAAGGGTGACCACCTTCTTTGGAATTGTCCTGGTATTCCTAAGGTCTTAGAAGTGTTGTCCATAGGTTCACATCAACCTCTAGTGATCATGTTGGTGATAAACCTTCAACTAGTGACAGTAAATCCTATGGGAAAAAGGAAAAAAGTGAAATTTCCCTGTAAGTTGTGTGAAGGTAATAATCCCATTCACCCTTGTCCTATTATGGATGAAGCTTCCAAAGAGTTGGAAAACCTTACTGCTTCCTAGCCTAGTCTTCCGGCTAGTTATCAGAAGCTTTCCCCTGATCCTTCACTAGTTGATTCCGTGATTGATCAAAAGTCATATTTGGTCAACTCCACTCTCTCTGAAAGTGAGTATCGTGAGTTTGTTCTCAACCAATCATTGGTCAAGAAATTGGTAGACTCGGTTCTGCCTTTAGTTAACTTTACCTTTCCGGTAGAGAGTGAACCTCATACTGCTCAGGTTCTTCTGGTTTCTTTAGTTTCGAATGAACTGGAGGTAAATCCTCTTGTTCCCAAGGTGCATGAGAGCATTTCTCCTATTCCCTTCGAGCAAGAGGGAATCTCTCACGTTCCTATGACACCCCCTCCACATAGTTTAGTCACTTCTTTTGATTGGAGTCGACTAACAAGATATCATCTTCCGTCTTATGTGCCTTTCCAGATTACAGTACAAGATTACCATATGGTTGTATCTAGCACAGTCATAGATAAGGGTGCATTTGTTAGAATACTGCCCTCAACTGCTTGACAAGCTTTAGGGTCTCCTCAACTTGTCCTCGTCTCTCAAAATCTATTAGCTTTTAACAAACGAACCAGTCAACCGTTAGGGATCCTTCTTAAGTTACCTATTACTTTGGGAGGAAATACTGTCTATATAGACGTGATGGTGTTCCAAGGCCCATTGGATTTTAATATACTCCTTGGTCGTGACTATGTTTATGTCATGGGAGCCCTTATTTCTTCTCTCTTTAAAGTGATATGTTTCCCGCATTACAGAAGCATTGTGATCATTGATCAGATTATATTCATTGGTCCTGAATCAGATCCCCATCAACCATCATCCTTAAATGGTTCTTATGTGCAAGTGCAATCACCCCCGCCACAAGTTAATTATGTGGCCACCTATTCCATGCCCAAATCTACTGATGATCTAGTAGGTGATGTAGTACATCATGTACTGGGGGCATTGGAGCCTGATTTTTCATTTGGATCCCTAGACATGTATCCCTTCCAGAGTGTTTTTCTCCCATCTGATGAGAACCTCTTGGAAGCCATGGCCTCTTTTGGGTTGTGATAAAGGGTCTTGGAGAAGAGTTCCTTGTCTTGTGTCAAGCTCCTTAAAAAATGAAACAAGGGATATGAGGATAGTTCTTTTACTATGTCAACCTAGTTAAAAAAATGAAATAAGTCTCCATGAGCAGAGTTCCTTTACTTGTGTCAATCTCGTTAGAAAATGAAACAAGGTATCACAAGCATGGTTCTTTTCCCATGTCAAGATCGTTAAAAAATGAAACAAATCCCCTTCCAATTCGAGTCTTTGATTAGATCTCATAAAATCCCAGTTGAGTCTTTCACTTGATCTCGTACGTGAACCTTCATTCCATCCACCTATTAATAACTAGTAGTCTACTTAGGTGAATGAGATGAAGCTTGGGGGGCATGTACCTGGAATTGAGTCATTATGTTGGGGGCATGCAAACTTATCTCAAGCATAGGTTATCTTTGTTTCAAGCTTGTGTAAAAATGAAACCAAATCCAAGCATAGCTTTTCTCATGTTTTGAGCTTGTGAAAAATAAAACCATCCTCAAGTATACTCAGGAATTGTTTCCCATGTTTTAAGTTTGTGTAAAAATTAAAACTATTCCCACTTTACATCTCGTGATTGCCATTTTTATCGGTCGATTTTTGCAAGATGACCCTTTGTTTTTTTATTCCCCCATCACCATCTCTTTGGTCGATCATACACTTTCACTTGGTTGTTCTACCCTTGCCTGAGGAACATCTGTGATGAGTGCTCTTATTAGCTAACCTCTTGACCATTACATGTTTTCAGCAGTTCCATCATTACCAGAACCAGTTTCTATCCTTTTATACCACTCATTCCTCTAGGTGGAGTCATCTTTCAGCTCTTTTATGACTCTTGGAATATGAAAATATTGTCGAGAACTCGTCATTTCGAACTCGTAAAAGTAAACGAAATGATGTCTACTCAGTATAAGTTTAACCCTTTTCCGGACTGAAATAGACTATTGTACAAAAAAGAAACACCTTAGTCGAACATGGCTAGGAGGTTCTCTCAAATATTGTTTTCTACCTTTTCGGATTCGAGAGACAAATTACGAAAAGGGACATGATGGAGTTTTCTTTTTCGCCCCTTTTTCAAACTCTCTAAATATGAAAAAGATATCGAGTTATCCTTTTGTCAGACTCGTAAAAAATTAAACGACGTGGGACTTGTCCCCTGACGAGACCGGGTTTCTCCTTCCTATGACTCGTAAAACTTACTAGGATGGATTCATACAAAGGATGAATTTATATGACAATCATATGGTATCCTCTTCAAGCTTGTGTAAAAATAAAGAGCTACTCACTAGAAATAGTGGGGGAAAAGTGAAAGTGAAACATATCTTTTATAGGCAGCATTTCGCTCTTGAACATGACACTCATCTGTTTCTCGTGTCGGGTTTGGGATTTCCTTGCTCAATCACTTGTCTTTCTGGGTTTGGGTGATCCATTTTGTCTCTCATCTGATTGTTGCATTTCTTCATCATGACCCATGGTCCTATGTTGAGTCAAATGTTTCCACACTCTGGAGTTGTGTCGCCAATATGTTCAAGAGAAGTCCTATCTACAATTTATTACCTATACATTGTCTCAAATTTTTCTACAACCTTGGATCCTACTCATTCATTCCACTTTATTCCTCGTTTCATGTCAATGATGGGGGAATCATTATGACCCTCCTTCGATGGGTCACTTCCTGTCGCCTTCAACTCATTATCCAGGAAGATGACTTAGAGACTCCCTTTCAGTACCTCAGAGCTTGCATGCCTTAATGGCAAGTTCTTCACATTCGACAACATGTTTTCATTATTGACCTTTGATCAGATGATTCCACGAGTGTTCGACTGCAACTTAATTTTCACATCACATATTGTACTACTGTATCTTCAGAACCATTGCCATTACTGGTGGTTTCTCTCGTGCCTGTTAACGGACCACATCATTGGCTGGTAATCAGTTGGTTTTCTAGCATGTTCAACTTTGACACATTCATCTGCATGTTAGAATTCGTACTTCGATTGGGTTGGGATGGAGCGCAAGACCCTGAGGCTTGTCTGATATGACTCAGGTTGCGTGGAGTTATGTATTATTCATGATTGTACACATGTTTCTACTATATAAACGGTTGTGACCATATCGTGGGACTTTACATTTATTATTATCCTTCTATACCTTGGATCTTAGATTTACTGATGATCCTTTTTCATTTGGATGGTTGCACCCATACCATGGATCCTTTCACATAGTCCTTACCATCTGGATGGTTGTGTCCATGCCGTGGATTCATGATTTGATATCAGATATGTATATGTATATGCATCCTTGATTTGCAGGTCTCCTGATATTGTTTGTTCTCATCCTTGCAAAACCTCCTTAAGCATCTCATCCATCATTCCATGTTCTACCTTCATCCTTTAAGGGGCACCTATTACATAGTATTTTGTCACACCTCCTGCACTTCCATGTGACATACCCCGAAGTGCCCAAACTATGACCATCATGCAGTGTACTCATTCAGATATACAACTTAGATCCTCCCTAAAACACTAATTGAAAAATGCCTTAGATTCCCCTTAAGGAAGTGGCTCTAAAACCCTAATTTTAGAATCATCGCTCTTATGATACTGAAAACCACAATGGTCGCTAGTTGCATATACTAGCCCTGTGATGCCATCACTATGTTTGCTTGTATACCCACGATGATCTCTAAAAGGCAATTTTCCTAAAGAGGATGAGAAGCTTCATGATCTAAAAGCTTCCAAAGCAACGAGTTGGAGGTTGTTTGGAGTGGATGAGGTCGAGTTCTCTCAAATTAGCCTTTTGGTCTTATCCCTATGAGCTACCTACTTGAGATGAGGGCCTTCTCCTATCTCTGGAGAGAGCCTAACTCCCTTTCCCTACCTATATATTCATCTTTTCCCATTCCCAAATGGTTGGTCTTTGGCTATTTTCACCCTTATGCTGAGATTGTGCCTATATGCTACTCATTTGGCTTAGAGAAGGAGTGCTTGGAGAGATTAAGCTTGGACTTGGACATTAATTCAAGGAGAGCCTATTGACATCAAGGCTTGGTTGTATGCTTCCTCCTTTATTCTATTAATATACAATTATTGGTTCATTTTCCATAAATGTGTATGCTTATGTATCATTTATCTTAACTCCCCTTGATCTGTTAAGTAGGTTACTTTTGATTATGTTATTTTTATTTGCATGCCTTGTTGTGTCTTGATCTCTTGTGCAAGTGTTTAAACGCTATGAGCAGCAGGACCGAGCATGTGACACAAGTGATGTAAGGTCTTCAACAAAGGAGGACGTGGTAGCATCAAAATGAGGTAGGTCATCTTCTTCGTCTCTCATTTCAATTGTAACTTAGGAAAGTGTCTAGTAGATTGTCATGTAGGTTGCTAGTCCCACTCATTGCGCTAGAGGGATCGTCTCTGTCCACAGAGAGGATTTCCTAGACAACACCATGACCTTGGTTTGATTTATGATTTTAGAATGTACATATATATTTATTTACATGGAAATTTAACCCAAGGTTATTACAGTAAGAATCCATCTACCACGAGTTGTCCCATTTTGGGATAAGGGCAATGAAATTAATGTTAAAGGTTGGCAGAATTCTACCCCCCACCCCCTAAATTCCTCAACAACTCTTAGTAAATATTTCCCAAGGATGTCATAAAGGCCCAAGAATACCTCAACTTACTAGCCATTTGGGTTGGTACTTTTGTCCCTTTGAAAGGAGTGTAAGATGATTTTTAATTCTAACTTAGAAATCTCCTCCATAAGAGAAATGTTTTTCTCCTCCTCGAAAAATATGGGGAAGGCCTAAACCACACAAATTACTTCAGTAATGGAAGTCCCCTTTGTCATTTTAAAGAGGTATTGAAAATAATTCCTCCCTGGTAATGTTAAATCGTGAAAGCTTGACAATTCTCGTCCCTCCCTATCCTTCAGATTCTTAATAGTGTTGCACCCTTTACGCCCTTTAGCATAGTTCTGGAAGAACTTTGTGGTTTCATCCCCATTTTATAGCCAGATCATCCTACTTTTAAGTCTCCAATATTCTTCCTAAGTTGTCAACAGGGATCTCCTTCTTCCCTTCAAACGAATCACCTCCTCCCTAGCCCTAGCTTCATTAAAGCCTTCATCCCCAGAATTAGAAATAGACTGAGGTTTTTGCTCTACTTATTTAAGCTCCTTTTCCTCATTGTGTCTTTTTTTGAAAGACTAATTTTTTGTTATAACTTTTATGTTTTTTATATGGCCCTCAAATTGATTAGCTGTTGATCTCCCCTCCAATGACTCAAACTCAATCCAATGTTGTTCAACCAGATTGAGGAAAGCCTACTCTTTTAACTAGGATGAGTTCATTTTGAATGGACTAGTTGGGTTGTCTCATTTCCTCTTACTTCCAAAGAAATTGTGGAGTGATCAAACTCCCCTCCATTCCCAACCCATTGTCTTACACGGTTAAAATTCCCAATCGAATCTTATGAAATCAAGTAACAATCCAACCTTTTAGCGATTCGCTCTGCACCAACCCTACGATTCTTCAAAGTAGCTTTGAGCTTGACCAATTTGATGTCCACAAGCCTAAATACTAACAGTTTGTGATGGATTAATAAAATAATATGTCTAGTTTAGCTCTCATCCCCCTGACTTCTAAAACTCCCAACAAGAAATTGAGGTCCCCCCCCCCCCAAATTATCACCTTATCCGAAGTCATAAAGGATTTTGAGAACAAATTGTCCCAAAATTCCACCTTGTTTAAATAGGTACCATAAGATTTCATGAGTGTCAACATAGATCAAAAGTTGGCAGATAAAAACTTAATGCTGAGACCTGAATCAACATTCCAGAAATTAAAAACTACAATATATCTTGTGTGCCACCTAATGGCTAGACCTCCTAAGCGACCTCTAGCATTTAGTCCAATAAAAACCCATCATTTGAGAGTATATTTCATAGCCTTTAACACAATCTCCCCATCTCCCATGGTTTCTAGTAACATGATCAATTCTGGTTGATTGACTCTAATTAATCTACAAAGGGAACATTTTTTAGAGGGGCATGCCAAGCCCTTGCAATTAAAAGAGAGGATTTTCATTAAGAAACCCCTATAAGGGAAGTCAATGCCCTAAGTTCCCCATGAATGGATTGTTGCCTACCTATAGCAAGGTCCTCCCTTGTCTTTCCCTTTTCTATAGTAATAAATATTTCCTTCCCCTACCTCTACCCCCATATGAGGAGAGTGATAATTTCCCCAAACCCTTGACATGCCTTTTGATATATGTAAGATAGATCCAGAGTGGAGATTGTAGAGAACACCCCCGAGGACCCCACCCCCCCCCCCTCCCCCCCCCCGAGATTCTTTTGAAGGGTTTTTGGAAATTGAGAGCATTGGGGAAGAATATGTCAGTTCTGATATAGTTAACTGGAATATGGATGCAGAGAGAGAGGGGAAAGAAGCTAAAAAACACTAAGGGACTGAAAGGAGATCCAATGCTAAGGGACACTCCATTACCTCTCTCATTAAAATAAGAGCTAGTAATAAAGCAAACATGAGGGGCAAGAATATTAGGGACTAGGGATATAAGAGTACCTTCATTGGATGTGTAGAAAGGACCCTCTTTTTCCAAAACCTGAGATTCCTTCTCTTTCTCAGCTTCAATTTCCATTGAAGTTATTTGAATTTCAAAACTCCTCCTTGGGTATCCTGCACAATTGATATAGTTCCCTTATCTACTTCCATGTCTTCTTATGTAGAGAGAGCTCACAATATTTGACCAAATTGACCAAATTCCCATAGTGATGCCCCCATCTGTATTTGAAGAGAACTCCTTCATAGTCCAAGATTTTCCACCTTACTACCCTAGCACCAATGTCCATCTTTTTGGACATTCCCTTCCTGAGACCTATATTGACTAGAACTCTAGCCACTGACACGTCCCCATTTTTCTAATAGGAGTAGTAATGATCAAGATAAAACACCATGGAGTTTAAAATGTCTTGGAAGATCAATTTGTCACAATATTGGGGAGGAAATCCTAGAAAACGAACCCAAATTATAACCAAATACATGTGTTCTCCGCTTGCATCGAATAAAGGAGACCATAATCTAAATAAAACCAAAGCGTAATCAATGTGCCCTACCTCCTGTGAGATGAATATTGCTTTGTCATGCTCTTGGAAAGTTAACTAAATCTACACCTTGGCTAGTAGATTTATCTTGGAGGGGATTTTTGAGGTTGGGGTGCAGATATTTGTCAGCCCAAGCTCAAATTGTGCTTAGATTGAACTTCATCCCCTGAGCTCTTCTGACTAAGGTTTTTCCCCCATATTTATTGCCTTTTGCAACATTATGTCCTCACCCAAAACAACTTCAACTTTCAATCCTTTGGTGTTTTCTTGACATAATGACTCTTCCTTCTCTTCTAGTTAGGTGCTTTCCCCCATGAAGAATATGAATTGCCTCGTTTTCCTTTTTTTATGTTGTCCCAACTTCTTAGTCTATACTTTCTTTTGAAATCGACCCTTCTCCACCATTTGCAACCAATATATCACTTATGAAGCTACTTGTAGAGGTTTGAATACCTATTTAGTGGAGTTGACCACTGAAAAGTGTGGACGACTCTAAAATTTGTATAAACCCTTGATTTATAAAACCTTTTGAGAATAAAATAGAACCTGAATCTGCGAAACCCCTTGAAACCCCAAGGTTCGGGATATTGTCACAAGTTGTTGAAGATGGCTAGGACCCCACATGAAAAAGTTCAGTGCTCTAATAAAGTTTATTCAATGAAAAATCCCCAAGGAAGCTTGAAAATGGTGGGAGATAAACCCTAGGTTCTTGTCCTATGGCTAAAAGAGGACCTGAGTTAGGGTTAATCAAGCGACATTCCCCAATTCCATTACCATTTCCTTGGCTACTAGCCGCTTTTGATTCTCTAGCAAGAGAACGACCATATGGAGCCTTCGAAACTCCCACAAGTTCCATGAGATCGATCCCCACTATACTTGGCATGAAATTGTGGTCTAAGGTCTAGTTTGGGCCTTCCTTTTCCACTATTGGCTCATAGTCAATAAGGATCTCCTCGTCCATACCTCCCACTACATGCAAATCCTTCGTAGCCTTGGACTCCTCCTTCTTAAGCTCTTTCCTGGAAAAAATGCTAACACCTATCCACTACATTCTCTTTTCCTGCAGAAAAAAACAAATGCAATAATCCTTGCATGTGATGACAATGGCCACAAGTTGTACATAGTTGGAAATGTGCTTCCCACCATGTTAGATGCAATTGTCATTCTACCCTCCACTTATCACATGAAACATTGGTTCATGCTCAACCCTAGGTTCTGCGATGGCCTTCGATAATCACCTTCACGATATACCCCTTTATGCATTCCATTAACCATGTGAACTTAGATAATATGGTGGTGGTTTGGATTGTGCACTCGTAGACCCATGATCCAGGGGATAAAAAATACGCTAAAAAGGAAATTGCTCAAATTCTTACAAAACTGACGTCAAATTATAGATCTCATTGGTTTAATTCCAATCATGCTTAGATCGCCTCAATCTGACATCGTATGTGAGAGTTATCGTGTTTTGAAGTTTTTGGCAAACATATAAAAAGTCAACTTGCAAGGTTGACTCGGCTACTGACTAGGTAGGCCATATAGTGATGTGGCATTGATGTCAATAGGATGATTGGCCAGTACAGATGTTAGGTCGACCAATGCAATGCTGACATGTGGTAGGGTTGTGCAGGTTTGGTTGGCAGAATTTCATTGGTTGGTGAGTTTCGGATTGGCCAATCAAGAGGTGCCACGTGGCCTAATGGGAGGGAGCCACATGGACATCGAGGCCCATGCAAAAAATTTTAAGGGTTCGACTGACCTTGGTGGAGGGTCAACCTCGCGACCTCCAGAAGAACAATGCAACCTCTTACCGCCATACCACACCAATGGATCTTGTTATATGTTATGTGTCGGTTATATTTAATGTAGAGTCGTTAGCACGTTTGGGAGGAGGCTAAATCGACAGTCTCTAGCCTCATGACATATTAAAAACCAATTAATCGTGGTGGAGGGGGCAGGCGGTTAGTCCAACCCTTGGTTCCAACAAATAATGTAACTGTCAGTTATTAACGCGAAGGGGCGGGGTGCGTGGCACCCTGCCCATGCCCCATCCCACAGTTATCACCCGTCACATGACTAGGAACGCAGAAGCCAATGGGAACGTAGCCTGTGTCCTGCACCCCTGACCATAGTACATGTCATATGATCGTCAAAAGGGACTAAGATTTGGTGCGCGAGCCTTATTAGCACATTTAACAGTTCGACAAATTGCACAATTTTCGGCAGAATTTTTGCCGCTCATGCACTAGATTCTTACCTAGAGGTTCTGCCAAAGAGGAGATTCATTGCCTGTTTTTCCATTTTATCATTTTTGTAGGATAAATAACAAAGAAATGAACAATTTGGCCTAACTTGGCTATTTTTTAAGCCTTTTTTAGCCTAAGAAGAGCCTACACAAGGGGTTTTTGTGTGTTCTAGACACAACTGCAACATTATTTTTGTGATTTGAGCATTGTATGTTGATGTAATTTACATTTTTAGCATATAGTATACAGGGCCAGCATTGGAATTTGGACTCGAAGACGTAACCTAGTAGGGGTGAACTCCGTCATAAAATTTTTGTTTTGTGATGCTAAATGTTGTCTATTTTTCTCTGGTTAAATTTGCAAAACTAAAATAAAATTTCTAAGTTTATGTACTTTTGAAATTTCAATCCATTTCTCACAAGACATAAACTAGCTTGCAAACTTTTTCAAGAAACCTTGAATTTTTAACTTCAGATCAATTTAGTGTCAGAGCATGGTTGTTTTGAAGGTTTGATTGTTATTGCAAGTGTTTTTGAAAGATTACAATGTCTAAATTGAAGAGAAGAGGAGTGCTTGAAGAGCCAAACCCTCAAATTGGTTCAAGGCAGTCTCAAACTCCAAAAACTCCACCAGTCATGGCATATGAAGAAGGACATTATATGACGTCTGAGGATGAGAGAGCTTTTAGAAAGGCTTTATATGTTATGTCTGAGATGGTGAAAGTGTTGTACGATGAGAGGCCAACAAGATTGCAAGGAGAGAGTTCAAATCAGCAAGAAGGTAATGGTGGTAATGGGAGAAAGACTTCACCTCCATCCTCAACTCCTTATTCACCTCCTTCAACACCTAGACATACTCCTCCTAGATCTCCAAAAGGATATGCTAAATCTCTTTTTCTTAAGTTTGATGTCAAGTTTGAATTGCCTACGTACAAGGAGGAAGTAAATGCTGAAAATTTGGATAGTTGGGTTTGTCAAATTGAAATTGATTGCAGGATTCAAAAAATTAAGGATGATTTTACAAATATCCAGCTTGGTTCTCTTCATTTCGAAAGTGCAACCCTCATATGGTGGGAGGCCATAACTCAAGAGAATTTGAAGAAAAGCGGTAAAACGATCTCTTCTTGCAATGATTTTATAGCTGCATTAAGAAGGAAATTTATCCATTAGCTTATATGAAAAATAAATTATGGATTGGAAATTTTTTATACAAGCTAAAGGTCAAAGTGTTCAAAGTTACACACAAGAATTTAGAAGAAGAGCTTTAATCTTGGTTGTTGATTTGTTTTCACAAGACACTCTCCTCAAACACATAGGTGGATTACATAGCTATTTGAGGCATACTATACTTATGTTTAATCCCACCAATATAGATGAAGTATGTGTTCTCGAAACTCATTTAGAATCAAGAGGCAAGAATGTTCCTCAGGAGACTAGCAAGAAGCCATCCAAATATGGAGGCAAGGGAAGGGAAATTTTAAAGGCAAAGGAAAAAAGAATGCTATATTCAAGAAAGAGGGAGAGAAACTTGCCTGTCAACATTGTTCAAAAGAAGGCCATGATGAAGACCATTGTTGGAAATTACATCCAAAAATGAGACCAAAGAAGTTCAATAACAAGGGGAAACAAAAGATTGTTGCTACAACTCAACAAGGTCTATGATCTGATTCAGGTGATAAAACCAAAATCACAACCATGGGAATGAAAGGTAAAGCTTCTAATGCAAGTACTAGTTCTTCTAGTAAGCCTATTGAGTCTCAATATGATAAAGAAAGAAATGAGCTTTTCCATATCAGGGTCATACAAAACATACCAAAGTTAATACATTGTTTGATAGTGGATCCTAAATCAATCTCATCTCTAAATTTATTGTCAAGAAACTAAACTTAGAAACTACACCTCATACTATGTTATGAAACCAGCTCACAAAAAGATAAAAAAGATAGATCAACACCTTAAAAATAAGCCTCTTCGAGGGGGAAACCTCCTTTACATTACACAAATGAACAATTCTTGGATGATACAAATGACAAGACCTCCTTTCTATATATAGGAGTCTAAGGGGTCATAATATAATCAGAGTTGACATAACAATAATAATGTGAGGGCACAATAATAACAATAGTGGGATTCTATGGGGCACAATAATAACAATATGGGGACTACATGGGCACAAAAATATAATAAGGGAGTTGTATTAATAACAATAAGGGGTTACATTAGTAATATAGGGACCTAACATGCCCCTCTCCTTCAAAAAGTGTTGTCCTCAATGCTTTAATAGTTCTTGATGCTTCTGTATAAAATTATTGTCCTCCCATGGGGAATCCTGAAATTGATCGATTTCGTAGCTGTCGGATTCTTGTTTTTGTGACTGCTTGAGGTTCCAATATGATTTTTCTTTCCTCGTCAAGTTATGGCAATATTGTTTGAACTGGGATCTTCTGTAATTTTTGAATGAGTGGCCACACTTCTTCATCCTTCTTCCATTCATCCCTTGCTTCGTTTATCCAATCTGGTTGGATAATAGAAATAGCACAAAACAATGCTTCCACATCCTCATCCTTTCTTGAGAGTTCATCTGCAATAACATTTTTCTTCCCTTTTTTGTAGATGAATTCAAGCCATAACCCAACATATTTTTGACCCATTTGTTTTGTTCTTCTAAAGATAATCTTTGTTCTAAAAAGTATTTAAGAATATCATGATCCATTTTTACCTTGACGTGTCTTCCCATTAGGTAAGGTTGCCATTTCTTAAGTGCATGTTGTATTGCCAACATTTCCTTCTCATAAATACCTTGCTTGAGATGTAGCCGTAAAAATACCCAATCGCCTACATCAAAACTTCTTTCACTACGATGTTGATTTCCTGTTGTTTCATTCAATTCTGCACCAAAGTGGCATTATCCTTTAAAAGTTGGCGAACTTGTTGTTGATGCTCAATGTGATCTTTCACTGCTTGAATCTTTTTCTTCTTGATATGTCCTTCTTTCTTGAGAGTTTGAGTGGTAATTTCTTCCGATGCATTACAAGATATGGTCGGATTCATTTCTTGATGCTCAATGTGATCTTTCACTTCTTGAACATTTTTCTTCTTGATATGTCCTTCTATCTTGATAGTTTGAGGAGTGGTAATTCTGGCCAATGCATTACAAGATATGGTTAGATTCGTTTTTTCTTTCTCGATGTGATCTTTCACTTCTTGAACCTTTTTCTTCTTGATATGTCCTTCTACCTTGAGAGTTTGAGAAGTGGTAATTATTGCCAATGCTTAACAAGATATGGTCGGATCCATTTCTTCTTCCTTTTGGGGTTGGTTCTTGGTGTATACGTCTTATTTTGACATTTCTTGATCCTTTTCTTCCTCCTCTTCACAATCAATGTAAAATAATTTCTTCTCGGCACACTTATGACCTTTAATGTATTTCTTATCACAATTGTAACAAATCGCTTTTGCTCTTTTTTCTTCCAATTGTTGTGGTCTCAACCTTGTAGGTTCTAGAAGGCTAGGAGAAACAACACTTCCATCTTTATAGTTGTGAGGGGTAGACTTCCTTGTTTCCATAATTTTTCTTTCCAACCTCAATGCATTCTCCAATGAATCAGGTTCCCAAAGAAGAACCTCATGTTGAATGTTATCCTTTAAAG
>APFE030402966.1:85991-166998 GCA_000404065.3 Pinus taeda
CCTTGTAGGTTGTGGAAGGCTAGGAGAAACAACACTTCCATATTTATAGTTGTGAGGGGTAGACTTCCTTGTTGCCATAATTTTGCTTTCCAATTTGTAACAAATCCATTTTTCTCTTTTTTCTTCCAATTGTTGTGGTGCTTCTCTAAAGAAGGTGTTTCTCTTTGTATCCTCATAATGTGCTATCATTTCCTCCATGAAAATTGACCATGTAACAAGTTGTTTATGAGGACAAAGCCCTTTATACCATAAAAATTGATTTGGTTCTAAATATGAAGATGCAATACATACCTTTTGTAATAGTGGTACGCCATGTAGATCAAAATATTGCTCCATCTGTAGTATCCAATTTACTGGATCCTTTCCATCAAACTTCCCCATATCTCCTTTTCTTGATTTCAGGAGCTCGATCTTGAAATGACTGTAACTTTGTACTTTCAGATCTCAAAGTTCTAAAATTGTCTGCTGCAGTAGTCCTTTGAGTCCTCTTTCTAACCCCGCAAGTCTGATCAGAATTTGATTCTCCAAGAAAGAGTTATGCCCAATCTCCTAAGATGACCTAATTATATAATATTTCAGTAAAGTGAACTTGTACGACGTGCCACGTGTCACTTTTTAGACCTTCGGATCTGAAAAATATACACAAAAAACTATAGTCTGTCCTCTTTCTATAACTTCCTACGAAATTTCAATTTGTTGCCCAGAGAGAAAGTTATGATGATTTTCCCAACGTCACCTATTTAGAATGTAATTTAGGAGTATGCAAAAACCCTAACTTCCTCAAATTATATCTCTGAAAATATAGTGAGACAAGATCTGAGGTTCGAACCTGAGCTTCACCAAGATTTCCACTCAAATGGGTTTTAATTTCAGAATTTGAACCTTCGTAGAAAAAATATTATGGCGAAAATTCCATGATGACCTATTTGAGATGAAATTATGGAGCTTGCAAAAACCCTAACTTCCTCAGATCATATCTCCGAAAATATAGAGAGACAAGATCTGAAATTCGAATCTAAGGTTCAAACCAATTCCTTCTCAAATGGGCTTTTTTTTTTTTCTTTAGGTTCTGAAACTTCGTAGCGAAAAAGTTATCGCGAAAATTCCACGATGACCTATTTGGAGCAACGAAACCCTAGAGTCCAAAGCTCTGATACCAAATGTTATGAAACCAGCTTACAAAAAGATAGAAATGATAGATCTACGCCTTAGAAATAATCCTCTTCGAGGGGGCAACCTCCTTTAAATTACACAAATGAACAATTCTTGGATGATACAAATGACAATACCTCCTTTCTATATATAGGAGTCTAATAGGTCATAATATAATTAGAGCTGACATAACAATAATAATGTGAGGGCACAATAATAATAATAGTGGGCTTCTAGATTTTGATAGTTGATGAGTAGTTAGTGGGGGGGGAGCGAAGAAGGAGGAAAAACGCGTAGAACTAGGGTTTGGAGAAGAATTTCAGAGTTGGGTACCATGGAGGGGCGAGAAGGGGGGAGTTCTACTCCCTCCTACGGTCATGTAGTCTCTAATCGTTTCAAGAAGCCCATGGAAGTGGAAACCGGGTATACAAAAAGAGGAAAACATGAAAACAGCAGAGCATAGAGGATGGTAGAAATGCAAGAGGAAATCAGAAAGGAGAAACGTACAGAAGTAGACAGTTAGAAAGCTGACCCCAGAATTTGAATAGGACCATGTAAACCCAGGGCTTCCATTACACCCTGAGTGGTGTTAAGTGACCCAGCGCTACAGGCACACAGGGAGCACATGGCGATTTATGCAGTGATTTGCAAATTCATGGGGTTATGGCCAACGAAGAAGGCCCTACACATGTGGATAAAGAACCATTGGAAACCTAAGGGAGATATAGATCTGCACCTTGGATCCAAGGGTTTCTTCACTATTGTGTTTACAAACCTCGAGGATAGGGACAGGATATTTGAAGGAGGACCCTACTTCTATGCGGCTGCAGGTCTCTATATGCGACCTTGGGTGATGAATTTCATCCCGGAGCAAGAAACATTTACTTCGGTGCTGGTATGGATTAGGCTTTATTCCCTACCTCTAGATTATTGGTTGTCGGAGGCACTAAAATCCATAGGTGATAAACTAGGGCATTTCATAAAAATATCAGAGGCCACACTATGTAGAAAATATACCTCATTTTCCAGAATATGCGTGGAAATGGACCTTTCTGGGGCTTTGCCGAATGAAATATTTCTAGAAGTTTATGATGAAGATTGGGTGCAAGCGGTGGACTACGAGTATATACCCTTAAGATGTAGGAAATGCCATGAACACGGGCACCTCATCAGAGACTGCCATTTAAATAAAATGGAGAGTAGTTTCAAAGCAACCTCAAGTAAAGAGACTGAAGGCTTTACCAAAGTGGGAGACAAAGGAAAAGGAGGAAGAAAGAACCCAAAAAAAAATCTATGAGGAAAAGTAGCCTAGTCATAATAGGTTCAAGATATTAGAAGAAGAAGAAGGGGGTGAAAGAGAGAAGCAAGTTCTGAAGGACAATCCAGTAGAGAAGGAAAAGGATGACAACATGGAGGATGGACCTAACAAAAGCCAACAAAAGGAGGATCAGCCCAGCATGATGGAACTTGATAGGGACCAAGAGATGACCTCAAGTGAAGTGGGAATAGAGGAGCATGAACTGTAGGACATACTGGAAAGGGAGCATCCCGATCTAGAGAAGTTCCCGAAGGAAGGAACTACCAGAGGAGTGGACTCGCTACCTCAAGAGGAATTTAATAGAGTGCAACAGCTATTCCTCTGGAGAACTCAGGCAAAGAGTTCTGGGGTAAAAAAAAGCCATGATAGTCAGGATAACGGAGGGGTCAAAACTATGGAGGCAACAAAGGGACGAGCTCCCAAGAACCCGGGAAGAAAAAGAGGAAGAAAAAGACAAAATGAGCTGCTGATTGAATGTGGAAAACTCATGATCAACTCAGGTAAGATGAAAGACCTAACTAGTTACTCATTTACAAATCTTTCTTAATGAAGCTTACAACATGGAATATTAGGCGTCTAAGAAGTAAAAGGAAACAACGAAATCTCAGCAATAGAATGAAGGAAGAAAAACCAGATTTGGTTTTTATCCAGGAAACAAAATGTTCTATAGATAAAATTAGAGAGATACACAGCAAGTGGCTTACTAAGTATGAATATCTAGAAGTTAAAGAAAACAACGCAGCAGGGGGGAATTCTTACACTGTGGAACCCTCAAAAACTTGGAATCCTAGATGTTCAAGCATCCAAGAACTACCTACCAGTGGTCATCCAACTTCTGGGGGACAAGGAAGTTTATTTGATCACAAATGTCTATGGTCCACAAAAGCTTGAAGATAAATTCAGGCTTCTAACCTCTCTGGAGGAGCTAAGAGAAAGACATCCAGGCATCCCATGGATTCTGGGAGGGGATTTTAATATGATCAGATCTCTCTCGAAAAAAAAGGGTAGGACTAGATCTATAGGTAGAGATTCCATAGCTTTTCAAAAATTCATTACCAACATGAGGCTAGTAGATAACCTAGAATAATAAAAGGGGAGGGGCTGCACAAGTGGCCTCTAAACTAGATAGATTCATTATCTATGAGGACCTTATCATCTTAGGCCTTGACTTGCCAGCTATGATCCTCCCTTTTGGAGGCTCGGATCACTCACCTATTCAATTAGAAGTGTCCTTTTTAGGAACGCCAAGAAATAGACCTTTCAGGTTTGAAAACGTTTGGCTTACCCATCCTGACTTCAACAACAATAATGAAAAATGGTGGATAGAATATTTGAATGTTCAAGGTACTAAAATGTTCCTTTTACAGCAAAGGCTGAAACACATCAAACGCAGGCTTAAAGATTGGAATAAGAATGAGTTTGGCAATATCTTCGAAGCCAAAAAAGTAGTTGAAGGAAAGCTACAGGAAATTAACTAGGAACTCATCTCAAAGGGATTCACCGAGGAGGGTAAGAAACAAGTTGACTCGCTTCAACAGGACTGGGAAGGCATATGTAAGCAAGAGGAAATATTCTGGAAACACAAATCGAGAGTTCAATGGTTAAAGGAAGGAGACAGGAATACAAGGTTTTTTCACAAGTCCACTATGGATCATCAATCTCATAACAAGATTTTAAAACTGAAAGATACACAAGGAAATCAGCTCAATACCCACAAAGAAATAGAAGCTGCCCTGGTTCAACATTTCCAAGGCTTAGTAGAGGAGCCTCTCATAGACATATCACAATTCATCAATGACTTCACTAAGCACATTCCCAAGCTAGTGACAAGAGAATATAATTATAATCTTAATAGGCCAGTGAATGAACAGGAGGTCATCGAAGTCATCAAAGAGATGCAAAATGGAAAAGCTCCAAGCCCAGATGGTTTCAATGTTGACTTCTTCAAATCATGCTGGAACATAGTCAAGCACGATATTTTGGAGGTAGTGGAGGACTCAAGGAAAAACAAAACTGTTTTGAAGGTGCTCAACACCTCTTTCATATCCTTGATTCCAAAGCAGGAAAATGCGATGACACCAAACAGATTTAGACCCATAGAATTATGCAATGTGGTGTACAAAATTGTTTCTAAAATAATTGCAAACAGGCTCAAACCCCTTCTTCCAACTCTTGTGTCTAAGGAGCAAACCGAATATGTGGAAGGTAGACAAATTATAAACAATATCATTCAAGCTCACGAAGTGGTCCACTCACTGAAGAGCAATAAGCAAACAGGTATGATCATACAGCTTGATCTAGAAAAGGCTTATGACAAGCTTAGTTGGGCATACATCAGGGAAGTTCTAAAAGCATATGGCTTTGACCATAACTGGATAAGATGGGTAATGGCCCTCGTTACCACCTCAAGCTCTTCAATACTGTTGAATGGCTCACCATCCAAAACCTTTAAACCTTCAAGAGGACTCAGACAAGGAGATCTTCTCTCACCCTTCCTCTTTATTCTCATGATGGAAGGGCTAGGCAATGCGATAAAAGTGGCCAAAGTAGAAGGCAAAATTTAAGGTCTCAAACTCACCCCGAATGGGGATGCTTTGACTCATCAACAATTTGTGGACAATATAATGCTGCAGGGCACACCCATGGTCAAAGAAGTGCATGCCTTCAAACAAATCCTAAAATACTTTGCTAAGGTTGTCGGTACTGAGGTAAGCCTTACCAAAATCCAAGATTTTCTTTTTTAATATTGATATTGTTATACAAAGAAACCTCACCAGAATTCTAGGTTTTCAAAGAGAAATGCTACTCTCCAAATATTTGGGAGTTCTTCTTACATACAAGCCTCTAAGCAAAATAGTTTGGGAGCCTGTTATTAATAGACTCCAGGACAGAATCCGGAAATGGACAAATGGGTCTTTGAATTTGGCACGAAGAGTAGTGCTTTAAAAAGGCATCCTACAAATTGTTCCTATTTTCATGTTTTCAGCACTCCCATCTCCTAAATAAGTTATGCAACACATTAGAAATATTCAAAGAGATTTTCTTTGGGGCAAAGGGGAAGAGAAAAATAAATGGGCTTTGGTAGCCTGGGAAAATATTTGTAAACCTAAGACAAATGGATGTTTGGGACTTGATGACCCTGAAGCCCTAAACAAAGTTTTGGGGGCAAAATTATTGTGGAGATGGCTAAAGGAATCAAATGCCTTGGGCCAAGATATGGAAACAGAAATATGCAAACAATTGGCAAGAAAGGGAGCACATCATAATGTCTGGAATAATCAAAGGCTCCCGCATCTACAACAAAGCTTGGGAGAATAGAGCTATTATTCAAAAACACAGTTTTTGGGAAATCAGAGATGGAAACCTTGCTTGGTTTTGGGAAGATAATTGGCAAAAGGAGCCAAAACTGCTGAGAGAAGATTTTGACAATCTTAAGAAGGATACCAATGAAAAAAGGTTACATAGGGTAAATGACTTCTGGGAGCGGGATATAAATGAAGGAAAATGGAGAGTATGGAAGAACCTAATTTATAGTGAGGACTCTCTGTTGAAGGCACAGGCAGAAGCTCTCACAGTTATCTTGGAACAGAGAAAGATTTTGATTTCAACATCTTTAGACCAACTGAGATGGGGCAAAAACAATGAAGGTAACTTTAACCTTAAAGAGGCCAAGCGAATAGCCTTAGGGCTTGACTATCCAAACCCTAACATTGTATGGAAAGACCTATTGCAGAACCAAAGCTGGATGAAAATCAAATTGTTCATGTGGTTGGTACAGCATAAAAAGATTCTGACTTGGGAAAACCTGCGGAAGAGAGGTGTAATTGGTCCATCAAGATGCCATCTTTGAAAATTACAAGAAGAAATTATGGAACACCTTCTCAACCTATGCCCATTCACATCCACCTTGTGGAATTAGGTGGCTTCTATCTTCAGACAGTCTAACAGGGACATGTGCAGCATCAACAGCACATTGAGGAATTGGAGGAGAAATTTCTCTGCAAATGAAATAATCAAAAAATCTTGGGAGTTGGTTCCTGGCTTTCTAATTTGGGATGTCTAGAAAGAACGCAACAACAAAATCTTCAAGAATATGATTATTTCTGCCCAGAGCATTATGGATCGGATCATAGGACAGCTCAAAGAGACTGTAAGAAGCCTTGTAAATCCCCCCTGAGAACCAACCTCAGGATCAGGATATGCAGATACTTCTGCATTTGGGCCTTCAAGGGATCTTCCCCCAGGGAATAACCAAGAATGTAAGTCATATAACAACTGATAAGGATTTCTGGAAACCACCCCCCCATGGATTTATGAAGTGTAATATAGATGGGGCCTCAAAAGGAAACTCTGGAATTCCTGGTTAGGGACGAGTAATAAGAGATGACAAGGGTTTAATAAAAACCATCTTTCACAGTCATCTAGGTAAATCCACTAATAATATGGCAGAGCTCATGGCCCTTGAGCAATGCGTAGAAATTTTAAGGAACTCAAACTTGCATAATACCATAGTTGAAGTTGATTATGAACTGATAATCAATTCAATCAAGAAAATATGCAATGGCTCAGTGCGAGACAGAGTGTCAAAACACTAGAGATTACTGCAAGTTTATCAACTTATTCAATCCCATCTGTGCACCATGAGAACCCTTAGTTTCATTCATGTGCGAAGAACTGCCAACAGGTTATCGGACATCATGGCCAATGAAGGCATTCTCAGTGCCAAAAGCAATAAAATATATGAATGGTCAAAGACTCCTTGAGGTCGATTATGGGATGAGTGCCACAAACAGGCAACCTTAGAAAGGGAGATATGCCAGAACAGAGGAAATAAACAGGGCGTTCGTCAAGAACAGAGGACTTTTAGTTGTCATGAGGAAGAAGTATGAGCAGGAGGTCACCGACGGATCTAGAGTTTTACTCTGGTTCTCGGGTGGGAAATTGGAAAGAAAACTCCACAATATTAAGTTTCTCAAGCGAGAAACTAATGATAGAACAAGTCTTTTAATACATCCTTTTAATTTTTGGTGCTGAGAGCTTCATTAAACAGTGAGCAGATCAACGAAATCGCTGAAATACAATGTATTTCGCGAGGCAAACAGATAGTTGGTTAACCTTCCAAATGGACCCAAAATGAGATTAGGCGATGTCACTATCTAGCTTCAGGTCTGAAGTAGTAGTTAAGTTTTGTGCTGGTTGGAGAGGCCTTTTGAAATCGCATGCATCTGGGGAATTTCGGGGGTATAAACTACACGGAGGTTATCTGCCCATTTGGACCCGAAATTGTTTATAGTGATAGTTCATTATTCATATCAAGTCCGTTTCTGTTGTTATCGAGTGAGCTTATTGGTAACCCGATATATCACCTGGATCATTAGATCTTCAAGGCTTGATCGAACGATTATGTTTGTTCGAAGGGTCTTAGGTGGTAACATGGAAAGGAGGTTTGGGCTCGAGTCTTGGTTAGTGGACCCACAGACCGAGGCTTTGTAAGGCTTGGCTTGTGTTGGGGAAAATGCTCATCTTTATGTACATTATGTAACTTGTCTTTTATTGGAATAGAAGTACCTACGCTTACTTTAGCAAAAAAAAAACAATCGATGGCTTCTATGGGGCACAATAATAACAATATGGGGACTACATGGGCACAAAAATATAATAAAGGGAGTGTACTAATAACAATAATTGGTTACACTAGTAGTATAGGGACCTAACATACTAAACCTTACCCTTTGGGTTGGGCATGTGAAGATGCCAAATTGCAAGTGACAAGAAAATGTAAACTCAAATTTGTCATCACTACAAATTTTATAAATGAGGTAGAGCTTGATGTTGTACCACTTAACACATGTGGAATTGTTTTAGGGAGTCAATACTTGTATGACCAAAAACCCATATTATATCGTCATGAGAACAAATATCATATTTTTAAAGATGGAGTTGAGTACATTGTTAGAGCACATTGCAAGAAGATGAACTTATCTCTTGTTAGTGCTGGTGAGATGAAAATGCTTGTAAATGCTAGTAATAATTTTGTGTTGTTGATGATTAAAGCTAAAGATACTATAAATCTGAAGCTTTTTTAGCATGAATTGGTTGAAGTTGTCAACACTTATGACAAGATGTTTCAGGAACCTAAAGGGTTGCATCCTAAAAGAGGAATCCAACATGAGATTCACTTGCCGCAAGATGCACCACTTCCAAATATTGGCATGCATAGAATGTCAATTGTGGAGAATGTATAAATTAAGAAGCAAATTCAAGAGTTGTTTGACGAAGAGATCATCAGAACTCACACATCTCCCCGTGGGTCTCCTATTGTCTTGGTTCCAAAGAAAGACAGTACAAGGCTAATGTGTGTGGATTTTCGTGCTTTGAACAACATCACGATAAAGAATCGTTATCCTCTTCCTCGAATTGATGATTTGCTAAATCAGTTCAAGGATGTTGTTTACTCCAGTAAGCTATATTTAAGAAGCGATTATCATCAGATAAGGTTTGTTGAAGATGCTATTTGGAAAACTGCTTTCAAGGAAAAATAAGGTTTGTTTGAATGGTTAGGTATGTTGTTTGCTGCTTTGCAATGCACCTAAAACATTCATGAAAGTTATTAATGATGTGTTGAGACCTTTCCTTGATGATTTTTTCTTAGTCTACTTAGATGATATTCTAACTTTCAGTAAGACTCGTGAAGAGCATGTCAAGCATGTGAAACAAGTTTTAGATGTATTGGAAAAAAGAAGTTGTATTTGAAGATGTCTAAGTGTGAATTTGGGAAAACTTTTTGGCTTATTTGCGTCATATTGTATGAGGGGGTGAATTGAAGATTGATCCCTCAAAATTTGAATTCACTGTGAATTGGCCTAAACCCAACAATGTAACAGAAATTAAGAGCTTTTTGGGAGCATCCCAATATTGGAGAAAATTTATAGTTAACTTCTCACTCATTGCAACACCATTACATACTTTGAAAAGTTTGAAATAGGTCTTTCAATGGACAGGCAAGCAGTGTAAATCCTTTGACACATTGAAAGATAAAATTAGTACGCCACCAGTTCTAGCACTTCCAGATCTTAAGCAGCCATTTGAGATTCAAACTGATGCAAGCGATTATGCTATGGGACCAGTTTTGATGTAGCATGGTAAGGTTATTTGTTATCATAAAGAGTTGTATGCTTTGGTACAAAGTGTGAAGAAATGGAAGCACTATTTGATGGGTAAAGAAACGAATATTCATACTAACCATCAACCTTTGCAATATTTACAATCGCAACCAGGCTACAGCAAGTTAGACATTTCAGGCGAAGTGGGATTCCTAGATCAATTTCATTTGGTAAGCAAGTACAAGAAAGGTATATACAACAAAGTTGTCAATATTTTATCAAGGCATATTGTTAATGCATATGTCATTCTTAAGCATAACCCAATCATGCATGAAATTATATTGAACAATATGCTCAAGATGATGATTTTAAATATGTTTATGCAACTTTGATTCAAGGCAATCATGTTGAAGAGTTGGATTATCATGTTCATAGCAAGTTTTTGTATCATCTTGGCAAGTTATGTGTTCCATGAGGTGAAAGAGTCAATGTCATAAGGGAAGCCCACACTTCTTGTTAGAAAACTATATTTTGCAGAGCAATGGAACACATAAAATATTGCATAAATATAAACACAGAAAACACATAAAACAAGAGAGACACATATATACGTGGTTCACCCAATTTGGGCTACGTCCATGGAGAAACAGCCAGTCCTTCCTTTTATATTATCCAGCAAAATGAAGAGATACAACCTACATCAGATTAGTTGTAATTCCCTCTTCACTCTCACACAATCTCCTCTCTCTTTCTCACTCAGAATACAAATCTACATAGACGCAATACAATTTTGTCATATATAGCGAGGGGTTGCCTTCTAGGGAAAAAAAACCCTAAATTAAACATAACTTCTACCGTCATATCTTCGCCTAATGAATGATGCAGATTGACTACGAAATTACAACATTTTACAAGGCAATTTTACATCTATTTTTAGCTTTGGGGGCACTGCCCCGATCCCTCGCTAAGAGGGGCCTCCCAAAGATCACAGCCACCCCCCTGTACCCTCGTTGCGGTGTACATTTTATGGGCGGCGTTACCTCCACATTACGAACTGGGGTCCAATGTGGCAATACCTCTAAATAAAGAAAATAATCTGGCTCCACACCCAACACTTCCCTTATTGTTGGTCATTTTGGTGTAGGAAAGACAATTGCACAGATTCAGAGGTATTGTTATTGGCCTCGCATGAATGAAATTATTTCAAGATATGTAAAGGGATGTTCCATGTGTGCTACTAGCAAGCCTAGCAATAGAAAATTGGGTTTATACACTCCACTTCCTATTCATTCTCATCCTTGGAAAATTATTTCTATGGATTTTGTAGGAGGACTACCAATGTCTAAGAAAGATCATGATTATCTATATGTTGTTGTGGATCGTTTCAGAAAAATGTGTGTGTTGATGCCATGTAAGAAACATGTTACAACTGAATAAATTGCAAAGATGTTATTCCAAAATGTATGAGTTCACTTTGGATTACCCACTTCTATTATTTCTGATTGAGATTATTGATTTGTTAGGAATTTTTGGTCAAGTTTATGGGAACTCATGGACACAAAGTTGAAGAATTGCATCACTTTTCATCCACAAACCGATGGCCATACAAAAGTGGTAAACAGAACAGTAGTGCATCTCTTTCGTGGATATTGTGGTAAGCTTCCTAAAATTTGGGATGAGCATTAGCATTACATCTGGCATGCCTACAATCATTCTAAGTGCTCATCTACACAAGTATATCCATTTGAAGCTTGTTTGAGTTATTTTCCAAATTCTCCTTTAGATTTCATATTTGGTAAAGATATTGTAGTAGATGGACATAATGATGTGGACAAAGCTAAGCATTTCATTGAACAATTTAGTTAATGCATCAAATAGTACAAGAGCAACTTGAGAAAAGCAAAGAAAAGTATAAATCAAGGTATCATAAGCATCAAGTTGATCATGATTTCCAAGTGGGAGATCAAGTTTAGTTGTATATCAACAACAAAATACTTTAAGGAGAAGGTAAAAATATCAAACCAACTAGATATGGTCCTTTCAAAATCTTGGAGAAGATTGGTAACAATGCTTTTAGATTATATTTACCACCTTACAAGAAAAATTATTATGTTGTGAATGTGGAAAACTTGATATTGTATGAGCCTCCAACGATTGATGATCATGAAGGGAATGTTCAGATTCCATCTATTGAAAATTTTTCTCCTGAATATTTAGATGAGTTGCAGGAAGACTCAATTCTTGACAAGAGAATAAGGACTTCACACAGAGGCAGTGTGGAGTATCTTTGAGTGGGTCTCAAAGGTACCAATCTAAGTAAAGCAAGGTGGATTGAAATCGGGAAAGTGACGGAGTTGTACCCTCACTTACTTGTGAGTAAACAGATTTTAGGTGGCCCAAAATATTCTAGTCGGGAGGAATGATCTAGAGGATCAAAATATACTAAAAAATTAAAGTGCTTAAATTCTTCTAAAACTATGCCAATTCATAGATCTCGTCGTTTTGATTGTTGGGTTGTGTTATATTCTTTCCACATAGTTAACAGGGGGTTTGAGGGGTACCCGTAACACCACTTTATGGGGTCTGGGGCAGCGCCCCGAAAATTTTGGTTTTGGACCCTATGTTAGGTTGGGCAGACCCACCTATGGTTTTGTGCATGATTTTTGCACATGTTTTTTGGACACGATGGTTTTCGGTCCATGTTTTTGGATGTGATGGTTTTCAGTCCATGGTATTGGATGCTTCGGCATGTATAAATATGTATTGTAACATTGAAAGGAACATAATGAAAAATCAAGCTGGTAGTCCCGGTTTTGGGATCCAGTGGGAAATCTCTGTCTATATGTGTTTTATGTGTTATGCTCTCACATTTTTTATTTTTCCTGTGATTTAGAATTCGTATGCAGGTAATTTCCGTACGGGGTTAAAACCTACATTGATTCCAACGACCCTTGAATCGCCTCAATCTGACATTGTATGTGAACTTTATCGTGTTTTGAAGTTCTTAGAAAACAACTAAAAAGTGAACTTGCAGGGTTGACTGGGTTACTGACTGGGGTAGGTCATACAGTGACGTGGCGCTGACATCAACATGTTGATTGGGCAGTACGAATGTTAGACGAGTCAATCTCGTGTTGACACGTGGTAGGTTCGTATAGGTATGGCTGGCAGAATTTCATTGGTTGGTGAGTTTCAAATTGGCCAATCAAGAGGTGCCATGTGGCCCGTGCAAAATTTGTTAAGGGTTCGACCAACCTCAGTGGGGGTCAACCCCGCGACCTTCAGTGGAACAAAACGTCTTATCTCCATACCATACTAATGGTTCTTGTTATATGTTATGCACCAGTTATATTCAATGTGGAGTCATCAGCACATTTGGGGGGAGGTTGGGTCGGCTGGCTCTTCCGACCGGCCTTGGCCTCGAGTCATATTAAAAACCATGTAATTGTGGTAGAGGTGAAGGTGAAGTGGGCAGGTGGTTAGCCCAACCCCCGGTTCCAATAAACAATGTAACTGTCGGCTACTCGGGGGGCGGGTGGCACCCTATCGCCACCCCAACCCGCGGTCCTATCACCCATCACATGAACGAGAGCGCAAAAGTTAGCTAGGGTATGGCCTCTGGCCCACACCCCTAGCCATATTACACACCATATGATCATCAAAAGGGGCTAAAGAATTGGAATGCGAGCCTTATTAGCGCATTTAACTAGTTGACAAATTGCATAATTTTCAACGGAATTTCCAGTACTCCCTCGCTAAATTGTCGCCTAACAATTCTTCCAAAGAGGAGATTCGTTTTCTGTTATACCCCTTTTGTCATTTTTGCAGGACAGGTAGCAGAGAAATGAACAAGGAGGCCTAACTTGGCCATTTTTCAGCCTTTTTGAGCCCAAGAAGAGCCTACACATGGGTTTTTGGGTGTTATGGACACAATGGCAGCATTATTTTTATGATTCGAGAATTGTATGTTGATATAATTTATATTTTGAGCATATAATATAAAGGGCCAACATTGGAAGTTGGACCCAGAGACGTAGCCTAAGAGGGGTGAACTCCATCATCAAATTCTTGTTTTGTGATGCTGTATGTCGTCTATTTTTCTCTGGTTAAATCTGCAAAACTGAACTAAAATTTCTAAGTTTATGTGCTTTTGCAATTTCAATCCATTTCCCACAAGACATAAAATAACTTGCAAACTTTTTCAAGAAACCTTCAATTTTTAATTTCAGATCAACCCATGCACAAAACTCATCAAGTCAATAGATATTGTGGTGATGTGAATCACATGGTGACCCTTTATTTTATGAGGAATCAAAATTTCCATGGCAGCCACAAGAAGAAGAAAAATATGTGAGAGAGAAAATTTAATAAACAATATATATCTCTAAAGGGGATTCACGTGATGGTAAATATTACGTGTTGATCATAGTACTTTCCTTCATGACTTTTTTTTATAAGTAATTAGAATGTGCCATCCACATGAAAACAAATTAGAAAGGCAACCTCGCAAAAACAACTATGGTGTCTCCATGTTTGACATTCGTGCTTTGTCATGTCATTTACCACATAAACTTAAGATATCACACAAAGTAATAAAGGTGGTGAGCCTCTTGCAAACCTTAGTGTATGCTTTTATAATTATCTGTCATGGTTAAGAAGATGAAAGGGTTTCCCATCAAAATGTAATATCATGATATCACCCACCAAATTGTATTTGATGGCTTGAGCTCAAGGCATCACTTTATTAAAATGAATAGATTAAGGAAGTAATAAATAGGATGGCCTCTTATTTTGCCTTGATTTACATGTGTTATATCTGTTTAGGGCACATAGTTTTCTAGATAACATTTGTGTTTTCATGATCGTATAGGTGTAAAATAATCTTGTTTACTCATATATGTAAAAATTTCACATTATATGTCAAAATCATTTATGTGAGTTGTAGCATAACAATACAAGTATTGAGAAGTCTTCCATGACTATTAATAAGCTTCTAACTCCCTCGATTAAAGAATATGAAAAGCATAAGAATCAACCCTTTGAGCTAGAACCATCATAGATGAGCTAATGTGGAACATCTCATGCAACACCTTGATGAGATATCAATTTCCATAATCATCAAGAAATGGTATGAATAGGGTGATCTGTCAATGTACTTAGCCCAAAAATGCATCATCTTTAAGTAAAAGAAAAGGTATATACCTGAAGTCCATTAGCATACTTATATGTTACTCTTGAAAACCATATCATGTGATGAAACTCACATATTTATTTCTCATGGAATATGAGGGCAGTTACCACCCACATTAGCAACCTTATGAAAGTCCCAACTGTGGTGCTACAAGGGTAAGCATACTTTGGAAATGCACCCCCTTTACTTTGGGCTAATTCCTTTAAGCCAAGAGGGGCATCACTATCTATGTGAAGTAAACCTATCAAGTAGATCATTATAACATGAAGTAAATTCAATTCAATAAACACATCAATATATGGTTAGATATGTTTGAAATAATATTGAGAGGGGGGGTGAATCAGTATTATCATATCAATAATTAAATTTTAAAAAACTAATTTGTATACACTACTTCAGCTTAGTGAACTAGCGTGTATACGCAACTGTACTTAATGCAACTAGCGTATATGCAGAGATCTTTTGATTTACCCAAATTATCATGTATTGAACTTTAACCAGTATATCGGGAATTCATTAGACAGTGCAGTAAAAGCAAAATAAAGCATCACACATAAGCAACACACATGAACACCAAGATATAAGGTGGAAACCCAATGTGGGTGAAAACCACTTGTTGTTGTCGTCTCTGTCTTCTTTTAATAATAAGAAAAATTATGTTTACAATTTCTATACCGGTGCAGTCTTATACCAATACTCAGGCTTCTACCTGTAGAAGGCTACAACCTTCTCTCATTCTCCAGCTTCTACTGGAAGGGAGCTACAATCCCCTAGCTCTTGTACTAGCTTATATGTTTACTAATATGTAGGTGCCGGCCTACAAAAGGCTACAACCTTCTATTTTCTTCCAGGGACCACGTTTCATAAATTTTCAGACTTGATCCATCAACAACATCATTCAATCATCAAATATATCTACATCAACCAATCTCCTTTTAAACCAACCACAACCGAATCAATCAATCACTTTGAAAACCCATCAATCTGATCGTTTAGAATGTTGTCACCATAATACAGTAACCAGAACCCAAGCCAGAACCCAGAACACTGCAAGCTACTAAAAGAATATTTTATAAGGTATACACTACTTCCATGTGTCAAACCTACGTGCATACACGCTTTCCTCAAGGTGAACCAATGTACAAATCTGCAAATCAAATTTATGATGTATATGTTGCTTTGATATGTAGAACCAGCATGTATACACTCCTTTTCTAAAGTGAACCTGTGTACAGATCTGTAAATGATGATTTAAACATTACAACTATTCCAAACTTCAGCCATACCCAGATCATCATATTTAAAGATGACAACATGCGCCAGTTATTCAGATACATGATCAAACCACATAAACATAATTCACTTCAAGCCTTAAGATCCTGATACATCATTAGATCTTATCCTTCATCAAACGCTAAGGTTCATCCTTGGTTTAGATCAAGCACAACACCATAAGCCAATAACCTACATATTAGATCTCACTCTTCATCAGATATTTGATAATTGCACACCTTGGCCTAATGATCTTCTCCTCCTTTTATAGTTTTAGGTCTTTCTCGATACCATGGACCAAAACCACTTAGGACCAATACCTTGGACCCAATACCTGGGGTTAATACCTTGGACCAGATACCTTGGACCAATACCATGGATCAAAATACCATGGACCAAAAATTTAGTTTTCCAAGGTATACGCGCTTTTCCTTTCGTGAAAGTGCGTGTGTCCGTATACACGACTTGTATACAGTGAACTTGCATGTATACGCAGCTTGGTCAATGGTGAACCTGCGTATACCTTTCTTTCTTCCTTGAGGCTGCCCTGCATTTCATCACATCTGTAAACACTACTGTCATGCATTCTGTCACATCTGATATCTCTTCTGCAGATTCATCTAATTACCATATACAAGTGAGTTGTTGTACTAGAAGTGGGTTGCCATCAAGTACAACACATACATCATAATGCCAACAATCTCCCCCTTTGGACTTGATGGAAACAACAACCACACCAATTCACTCTCCCCCTTTGACATTAAGGGCAAAGGGTCATGCTCCGCCTGAGTGCATGCTAAATTCTCTGATATGCTGAAGTGTGATGATTGAGCTCCTATGATCGAGTTCATGCTCCCGTTGAGCATAAGCAAAGTCCTCAAAAAGATGTTCTAAAAGAAGAATACGACTCTATACATACATCACAAATGACCTTCCTATCACCAATGACTCATACATACATCCATCTCCCAACTAAGTGGGGATATACCAAATTTGACTCATCCACCCAACCAAATGGGGATATACCAATTGTTTATACATGTAAAAAACAAGAAATATTACATCATTCATCCCATGCATAGTGGGGTTACAATTTAGGTCTTTTCATGACCTTTACAAACAGAGACCAAATATTTTAAACAATACCATGATAGTCATCAGCAATTATGATATGATCTACACCATCAGCAACATTATCCAGACTAGCAACCTATATATGTCCATCTTTAGTTCTCAAAATATCATCAACCCTGTTCTCCCCCTGAACCTATTCCACCTGTTCACTGTCAGATCTGATCATTGCAAATGTCAATAAGAGATATCAAAGCATCATCATCAAACAGATATCCATCAAGTGATCAACAACTTTATGAGGACCAAAATATCAGCAGATTGAAACCATCATCAAACAGATCAGATAATTGACAGAACCATAGCAGACCCCTTTTTCCTAAGTTTGGCCCTCTGCTTTTCTTCAAACCAACATATACGCGATTGTGACCACAGAAACTCACGTATGTACGAGGCAACTCTTCATGAAACTTGTGTATAACCACCTTTCTCTGAAAAATAGGATTTAACTGAAGGATGATGCAGAAACTACTCCAAACTTTTGTGTGAGATATTCAAATGTCTCTCTGGGCAATGGTTTAGTGAATATATCAGCAACCTATTCTTTGGAGGGAATATACTCTAATTTGACCTTTGTTCAAGCACTTGTTCACGTAGGAAATGATATTTGATGGGTATGCGCTTGGTCTTGGAGTGCATGACTGGATTCTTTGAAATATTGATGGCACTTGTATTATCACATAGAATGGAGATAGGTGGAGTACATGTGATCTAAATATCTTGCAAGGTTTGCATCATCAAAAGTAGTTGTGTGCAGCAAGATGCAGCAGCCACATATTCTTCTTCAGCTGTAGATAATGTAATTGAACTTTGTTTCTTGCTGAACCAAGACACTAACCTGGAACCCATATAAAATGCACCACCACTAGTGCTTTTTCTGCCATCAACACTTCTTGCCCAATTTGCATTTGTATATCCATGAAGTGTAAGATTTGTATCTGTAGGATACCATAAACCAAAGTTATGTGTTCCTTGAAGATATTTGAAAATCCTTTTGACTGCCTAAAGGTGTGATTCCTTTGGATTTGCTTGGAATCTTCCAATTATTCCCACTGCATGCATGATGTCTGGTTGGGTATCTGTTAGATAAAGCTACCAATCACGAATCTGAAAGTTTGTTGATGTATTGTTGTTGATTCATCATTTGAGCTAAGACTGCATCCTGTTACCATTGGGGTACATACTGGTTTAGAATCTTCCATGTTGTACTTTTTCAGGATCTGTTTGAGATATTTGGTTTGTGAGAGAAAAATACCATCTTTATTTTGTTGAACTTGTAGACCAAGAAAAATAGGTAAGCTCACCAAGCAAGGACATCTCGAATTCTTGCTACATTACTGAAGCAAAATTCTGGCTCATGGATTCTTCGTTGCTACCAAAAACGATATCATCAACATAAACAACAATTATTAGAAAATTTACCAGTGTCAATCTTTGTATATAGATTGCTATATGCTGACCCCTTTGAAAAACCCTGTTGGTGTAGATATTTGTCAAGACAGTAATACCAAGCCCTTGGAGCCTCTTTTAGACCATAGAGAGCCTTTCTGAGTTTGCATACAAGTTTTTCATCATTTCCAAGAATGAATCCTTCTGGTTGTTCAACATGGACTTCTTCTTCTAAGTCTCCATTAAGAAAGGCAGATTTTACATCCAATTGGTATACTTTGAATTTTTGAAAACTAGAAAGAGCAAGAAACATTCTTATGGATTCAAGTCTAGAAACAGGTGCAAAAGTTTCTTGAAAATCTATACCTTCTTGTTGAGAATATCCTTTGCAAACGAGTATGGCCTTGCTTCTGATAACTTCTCCATTTTCGTTCAACTTGTTTTTGAATATCCATTTGGTTCCTATGATATTCTTATCATGAGGTCTAGGAACTAATTCCCAAGTATTGTTCTTCTCAATTTGCTCAATTTCTTCATTCATGGCCTTGACCCAACATTCATCTCTACATGCTTTATTTACATTTTGAGGTTCAATGGAAGATAGTAATGCTAGATGGCTTGAGGCTTCGGCAATGGTTCTTCTTGTCTGCACACCTGCCCCTTTTTCTCCTAAAATTTGAGTTTTTGGATGATTTTTTTGAACATATCTGGACGGAGTCATTTCTTCTATTGTTATCTCTTCTTCTAGTGCTTCATTGGTTTCTTTTTCAGAATCGGTGTGATTTGATGTGGAAAAATGATCCTCATCTTCTTCATTGTCATAATCTTCAACTTTTATCTGATTTGGAGTTTTGCATGCTTCATCAACCACAACATCAATACTTTCAATAATTTTCCCAAGTCTTTTATTATAACATTTATATCCTTTACTTTGGGAAGAGTAGCCAAGAAGAATACTTCACTCTGCTGGTTCAAACTTACCAAGTTTTTCATCATCCTTTTGATGTAACCTTTGCTTCCAAACACTTATAAGTATTTTATGGTAGGATCTTACCATACCAAAGTTCATGTGGAGTTTGAGTGTATTTATAACCAAACATTTGCTTGTGCTTGAGATAGTGACAACCACGAATGCAGCTTCACCCACAGGATTGCAGGAGTTCCAAGATTCATCTAGCATAGCACGAGCCATTGGTGAACAGTTCTGTTCATCCTTTCTACACTCCATTTTGCTGAAGTATCCTTGCGGTGGAGAACTGCCTTTTTTATTCCATGTTGTTCACAAAAGTCAAAGAATTTTCATCCGAGGTAAATTCCCTCCTAGATCAGATCATGAGGCATTTGATTTTGCGATCTGATTCATTTTCAACCAAAGCTTTGAAGGCTTTGACTTTCAAATGCTTTATCTTATGCTTTGTACCTACCAAACACATTTCTAGAAAATCATCATGAACAATATAAATTATTCTTCTCCACGAGGTGACTTTTTCCTTGATGGTCCACATAAATCAGTATGAACAAGTTCAAGAGGCTCACTAGCTGACCCTTCCTTTTCGATGAAGTGAGATCTGGTTTGCTTACCAAATTGACATGATTTGCATATAGTATTTTCGGGAATGTTGATATCTGGAAGATCACGAATAGCCTGGAATCTGCATGTTTTTCTTATTTGAGAAAAGCTTAGATGTCCCAATCTTCTGTGCCATAGCCAATTTTCATCGTTTTTGCTTACATAGCGTTGTTTTTGTCCTCCCTTGAGTATGTACAAGTTTTTTGGAGTTCTTGTACCTTTGATCACGGTTTCTCATGTATCATGCTCACGAACAATACATCCATTTGATCAAAACACTACTTTGTTTCCTTGATCACACATTTGACTCACACTCAACAAGTTATGCTTTAAGCCATCAACATACATAACATTCCCAGATTTAACTTTTTCTTTCAAGAAAATAGAGCCTTTACCTTTTATGACAGCAGGAGTGTCATTTCCAAATGAGACACTCTTGTCCTTTTCTAAGGCATTATATGAGTGTAGTTTTTCTTTGTCACCTGTCATGTGCTTTGAGCATCCACTATTGATGTACCTCTAGTTTTCTTGTCCTTCTGCATACAAGGCTATACCACATCTTTCTATTCGCAGTTCTTTCTCTCCATATTTTGGGATTTAATGGAGTTTTCTCCTTTTGAGATATTTGGCGAAATTTACTCTTGCATTCAGATTCTTCATGGCCAATGTTGTTACAGATAGAGCATTCTATTTCATTTTCAAGAAGAGAAAAGTTATTATAGGAACTTTTCTTGATCCCTGTTACATTCCTTTGATTCCGTGCTTCTTTAGTCATGATGGTTTTGTAAGCAACACATTGAGCAGCTTTATGTCCAAAATTATGACATGAGAAACATTGACCATTAAAGAGGTTCCTACGATTATCGAATCTATTGACCTGGTGATTGTAGTTTCTATTGATATTCATCTTTGAAGCAAATTGAATACGATTTACCTGAGGTTGGTTGTGGCTTCTGTTCCTCCTTGAAGTAAATTGAGCCTGATTTACCTGGTGATCTACTTTATGCCTTTTTTGACGATTGTCAAATTGTCCATTGCTCTTTGCTGCATCAAGATAGCTTTTAGTGGAGGTTGACGGCTTCTGTGATTGAGATGCTTCTTCAGTATATCCAAGACCTGTCTTTATCAGAGGAGAATGCTACACTTTGATAATTTCATGTAAGGTTTCTGATCCTTTAGCAATCCTAAGATTGAGAGCTTTTTTTTTCTCAAGATCCTTTCTTAGACCCACAATTTCACATCATAGTTTTTCATTGTGTTTTTCTCTTTCAGCAAGTTGGTATGTCAATGTATCTATAATCATATTCTCTTCTTCTAAACAGATTTTGAGTTTAGAGGTTTCTTCATAAAGGTCATCTTCATCTAAAGCATCCAAGAAATCATCATCTTCATAAGCCATCAGAAGTCTATAGTCATTATTATTTTCATCTTCACCACTATTTGATAAACCATCACTATCTTCATGAATATAGTAGCTCTTTTTGCTTACACTTTGTTTTCTATTCCATTTTACAGATTCCTTCCCTTTATCATTTTTATCTTTATGAGGACATTTGGCAGCATAATCACTGACTCTACCACAGGCAAAACATTTGAAAGGTAGTTTACCTCTGAACCTTCCGGAACCCCGTTGAAGCTTCTTGACAAAGTTTACTTCCTCTTCTTCTTCTAAAATATGTCCTGATTCATTGAGTTCTTTTTTTCCTTTTGATGAAGCTTTAAATGCAACTTCTCTCATATCTAATGGGCCTCCTTTTCTCATCTCAAAGGCAATTAAGATTCTGTGAAGCTGTGTCATAGTAATAGTCTATAGATCCTGCTCTTCTTCTATGGCAGATACTTTTGATTAAAATTTAGTAGACAAGGATCTTAAAACTTTTTCAACTAAGGTAACTTCCTTTATCTCTTCACCCAGATTCTTCATGCAACTAACAATCTCATCTATATGTAAGAAGTAACTAGCTATACTTTCATCATTGTACATCTTGAGAGTTTCATATTGAATTCTGAGAGTTTACAGTTTAGCACGTTTTACCTGAGAGTCTCCTTCGTAGCTTAGAACGATTTTGTCCCATATTTCTTTGGCTGATTTGAGCTGCATAACTTTGACAAGCTCTGATTGAGACAAACTTCCCAATAATGTATTGATAGCCTTGGCATTGGTTTCATATTTCATTTTACTTGCCGTATATGTAGGAATTGTTGATGGAAATGTATATCCTCCTTCCATGATTTCCCAGACATCTGTTCCAAGCGATTGAAGATAGGTTGTGGTTCTTACCTTCCAATAAACAAAGTTGCTCCCATCAAAGATTGGCAGTCTGATGGATCCCCCGCTTTCTTGATTACTCATGATGTTGAATCTTCCTTCAAGCGATCAAGCTTCTTTTGAAGGATCTGCTTTGATACCAATTGTTGGAAATAATATTGAGAGGGGGGGTGAATCAGTATTATCAGATCAATAATTTAATTTTCAAAAACTGATTTGTATACACTACTTCAGCTTAGTGAACTAGTGTGTATACGCAATTGTACTTAATGCAACCAGCGTATATGCAGAGATCTTTTGATTTACCCAAATTATCATGTATTGAACTTTAACCAATATATCAGGAATTCATTAGATAGTGCAGTAAAAGTAGAATAAAGCATCACACATAAGCAAAACACCTAAACACCAAGATATAAGGTGGAAACACAATGTGGGTGAAAACCACCTGTTGTTGTCGTCTTTGTCTTCTTTTGATAATAAGAAAAATTATGTTTACAATTTTTGTACTGGTGCAGTCTTATACCAGTACGCAGGCTTCTAACTGCAGAAGGCTACAACCTTCTCTCGTTCTCCAACTTCTATTGGAAGGAAGGTACAACCCCCTAGCTCTTGTACTAGTTGATATGTTTACTAATACGTAGGTGTCGGCCTATAAAAGACTACAACCTTCTCTTTTCTTCCAGGGACCACGTTTCATAAATTTTTAGACTGGATCCATCAACAACATCATTCAATCATTAAATATATCTACATCAATCAATCTCCTTTTGAACCAACCACAACTGAATCAATCAATCACTTTAACAACCCATCAATCTGATCATTCAGAATGTTGTCACTAGAATACAGTAACCAAAACCCGAGCCAGAACCCAAAACACCGCAACAGTAAACAGAAGCAACTAAAAACATATTTTATAAGGTATACGCTACTTCCATGTGTCAAACCTGCGTGCATATGCGCTTTCCTCAAGGTGAAACAACGTACATATCTGCAAATCAAATTTATGATGTATACACTGCTTTGATATGCAGAACCAGCATGTATACGCTCCTTTTCTAAAGTGAACCTACGTACAAATCTGTAAATGATGATTTAAACATTACAACTATTCCAGAGTTCAGTCATACCCAGATCGTCATATTTACAGACTACAACATGCGTCAGTTATTCAGATACATGATCAAACCACATAAACATAATTCACTTCAAGCCTTAAGATCCTGATACATCATTAGATATTATCCTTCATCAAACGCCAAGGTTCATCCTTGGTTCAAATCAAGCACAGCACCATAAGCCAATAACCTGCATATTAGATATCACACTTCATCAAATATTCGATACTTGCACACCTTGGCCTAATGATCTTCTCCTCCTTTTATAGTTTTAGGCCTTTCTCAATACCATGGACCAAAACCACTTAGGACAAATACCTTGGACCCATACCTGGGGTCAATACCTTGGACCAGATACCTTGAACCAATACCATGGATCAAAATACCATGGACCAGATACTTTGGACCAAAAATTTAGTTTTCCAAGGTATACGCGCTTTTCCTTTCGTGAAAGTGTGTGTGTACGTATACGCGACTTGTATACAGTGAACCTGCGTGTATACGCAGCTTGGTCAACAGTGAACCTGCGTATACCTTTATTTCTTCCTTGAGGTTGCCCTGCATTTCATCACATATGTAAACACCACTATCATGCATTCTGTCACATCTGATATCTCTTTTGTAGATTCATCTAATTACCATATACAAGTGAGTTGTTCTGCTACAAGTGGGTTGCAATCAAGTACAACACATACATCATAATTCCAACAATATAGACCAATGCCCAATAAGTGAGAAAATGCCTTAAGAATGTTCACTAAGAAACTAGGGAATAAATCACCACAATATAATGAGGCTTAATAGATAGTTAATGGTGTTAGGTCTAAAAAAAGATGAGATACAATAAAAAATATTAACAACACTTAGATATCATTGAATAAATATAAGAACAAGTTACCTTTTGATAGACAAGAGTTAAATCAAATTGCATTAACCAAGAGCAAGAGATACTCTTGAGTTACCACTTGAGAATATGTTGAAGTAACAACAACCTTACATTCACAAATTTGAGATGTAATATATGATCAAAATACACATGAAATGCATATTTGTAGTGAGGAAAATTAACCCAAGAGTACCAAAATGCACTTATAACAAGAGACCTTGGGTACTTTTACCAAACTAGTGGATATAAAACACCTTTAGAGTTTCACCAAATGTGATTTTTACTTTTGCAATTTAATTTCCAAGATTAGTAAACACATTACATCAACCCACAAGACGTTAGATAAGACCTTGAAACACAAATCTATAGGGTAGTTTTGCTCCTTAAGGTTAAATTTCAATGATTGAGCATAACCCCTATCATGAAAATGTTTAGAAATCAAGATAAACCATTAGCTTCTTCTAGACAATCCATGGATTTTTTATTTGATTTTCTCTCTTATGATTTATTTTTGTAATTTTTTGTCAAGTTTATGAGACAAGAAATAAGAAAATTTTCAATTTTAGGTTTTTTTTTTTGTCCGTTGTTGGGAGTATACTTAGTTTCTTGTTGCCTTATAGGGCTCACGGGGACAATAAGTATGCCTCTCTATGATTTGGTTATCTAAAGCTTATGGATTAGAGTGAGATACTAGAGCCTTAAGGCTAAGTAGTTCATTGTCTAGTCGAGAGAAGGCATGAAAACCAAGGTCCTACAAGAAGGGTTTCCTCAGTGGAAGACCTTCATCGACATCATCAACATTGGATTGGAAAAGAATATTTAAAACCTCTCTCAAGGAGCATTAAATTAATCATGACAAGGAATTGAGCACTTACCAAGCCAATCAAGGAGCATGGAAGAGATATAATGATGACTTCCTTCAAACTAACAATTTTTCCTTCAATGGATCAATCTTACTAGCCATTTAGAAGTCTTAAACATTCACACAAGTAAGGAGACTACGTCAGAATATAGGGAAATGATGCCACATGTGCATAAAACTCTCATTATAAGCAATACATCTCCCTTAAAAGAGGAGTGACTATCCTTAGAAGCTCAATGTTCTCTTGAGAATGCTTTGGAGAGGGCTCAAAACATGGTAAGGAAGCATTTTTATCCTCTTTTAATTGAACATCTAGCTCTTTTAGGTGGAACGATCTCTTAAGAATTGCAAATGTTACCCCAACAAGTGGATGACTCCTCCAAATGGACTAACAAGACTTCAAAACGTATCTTTAAGTCATCTCCACATCATTAAACTCACTTTAAGTGTTCACCATATCATTCTTCATGTTAGCAAGTCATTCAAGTGATCCTTATAAGTCACCACATGCTCCAAATAACCCCCATGATTGTCATATGTGCTCACTCAAGTGGGTTGGCCCTCATAATGGATGAAAACAAGCTCCAAAAGTGACAAATAAGGTAGGACTTTGTCTTCCATGTGACGTGTGTGGATGAGGCCCGTGTGTGTACAAATATCCCATTTATGCCTCAAAGAATGTGACTAATGCATTGATAAATATGAGAGTACCTCGAGAAATGTTAAAATAGTACATAAGATAAGGGGTCCATTTGGGGTACAATATAGGTGTGCTAAACCATAAACATGACATCCTATATGCAATAACAACACCTTTACATAATATATAAACTAAATTCGTGGCTAGGGGAAATTGTAGATTATGTGTCCTACTAGATCCACCTCAAGATACTTGAATAACTGCCCATGACATCAATGTCTAAAATGATGGGACATTACTACCATCAAGGGATAGTTGGTTGTAGTAATAAAACCAAGCACCTTGAAATGGGTACTAAAAGGACATACCAACTAGACAAACATTTTTGCATAATCATCCCAACATGGCCTAATGATTTGTAAACCACCATGGATATTTCATTAGAACAGTTTGTCACAACAAATTTGATATAATAACTAAAATTTGTATTATGTAGGTTAATTTTTCTTTTGATAGGAGATTCTTTAATAGATGTTTTTTTGCTTAAAATGAATAAAATAGTTGAAATGCGAGAAATAAAGAATATGAAGATACACACACGCACCATCCATAATAGACACAAGTTTTATGTTGGGAAAACCTTAAGGGAGAATACCCATATATAAGGTGAGCTTGCTTTTCTCTCTCTCTCCTTTGGTATGGAAATATTGAAATACAAAGGACAAGATACCCTTTATGGAGTTACCTAAGACTTGTGGTCTATAAGGTTGCACAAAATCTTAACCCCCTTTAATGTTCTCTCTAAATTCCCATTCCTAGTTTTTATACTCAATTGTGGAACAAAATATAACAACACAAAATGGAACCTTTAATCCTCCTAGTGGCCCGATATTTAACATGGCTTATTAGACAACTAGGGATAAAGTTTGACTCCCTTAACCCTTAAATAGAGTTACAATTTTGAACCTTTTGTAATCTTCTTGAAAGTCCACATGTAGCTTGTCACCTTTACATGAGTTATGGGAGCTAATGTGGCATCCTCTCATATTGTGGTGGTCAACATTGTAGATCAACTTGTGGGAGGCGTAATAACAATAGTGAGCTTCTATGGGTCACAATAATAACAATATGGGGACTACATGGGCACAACAATATAATAAGGGGATTGTACTAATAACAATAAGGAGTTACACTAGTAGTATAGGGACCTAACATGCCCCTCTCCTTAAAAAATTGTTGTCCTCAATGCTTGAGTAGTTCTTGATGCTTATGTATAAATTCTTTTGCTCCCATGTGGAATCTTCAACGGGTAAGTTCTTCCACTTGATGAGATACTCTGAAATTGATCTATTTTGTAGCTGTCAATTTCTCGATTCTGTGACTGCTTCAGGTTCCAATATGATTTTTCCTTCCTTGTCAAGTTCTCTTAATACTGTTTGAACTAGTATCTTCTGCAAATTTTGAATAAGTTCCCAGTCCTTTGGGCATTTGGATATTTGTAAGGCCTGATGTTTAGAGGAACACTTCTTGGAATCAAATGAATATAATGATCATGATCACGAATAGGTGGGAGGCCTTTGGGAGTCTCAAATACCTTGGAATGATTGTCCAAAACGTTTCGGAGATCTGGTGAAATACATGATTTCGATGTGGGATCCTCTATTGAACATAATTGTGCAATTACTCCCCTTTGTTCTTTATTTAGAAGCTTTTTCTGTTGTTAGAGTTGATTATCTTTCCCAGTTTCCCTTCGATACCCCTCAATTCAACTTCCTTTCCTTCCCAAAAAATTTCAAGAAAAGTCTTGAAAATTAAAAGCTATCGTACCCAAAGATTGTAGCCATTAGACTCGTAGTAAAACATCAGCACCACCCATTGGAATGGAAAGCATTGGGCTATTCAATACATATTCTCCCATGGATAGCTTGATATTATGGCACTTTCCAAAGCAATTTATGGTTCCTCCACTTGTAACCATTACTTGACACTCTAGTGCTGGATATAGGAAGCAATTCAATTCCTTGGCTATCTTACAATGAATAAAATTATGGGTACTCCTCAAATCAATTAACATTGTTACCTTTTTCTTGTTGATATGTCCTTCTATCTTGATAGTTTGAGGAGTGGTAATTTCTTCCATTGCATTACAAGATATGGTCGGATTCATTTCTTGATGCTCGATGTGATCTTTCACTTCTTGAACATTTTTCTTTTTTATATGTCCTTCTATATTGATAGTTCGAGGAGTGGTAATTCTGGCCAATGCATTACAAGATATGGTCGGATTCATTTCATCTTTCTCGATGTGATCCTTCACTTCTTGAACCTTTTTCTTCTTGATATGTCCTTCTATCTTGACAGTTTGAGGAGTGGTAATTCTTTCCAATGCTTTACAAGATATGGTCAGATTCATTTCTTCTTTCTCTAGGGTCGGTTCCTGGTGTATATCCTCTTCTTTTGATGTTTCTTGATCCTTTTCTTCCTCCTCTTCATAATCTATGTAAAATAATTTCTTCTCGGCACACTTATGACCTTTAGTGTATTTGCTATCACAATTGTAACAAAGCCATTTTTCTCTTTTTTCTTCCAATTGTTGTGGTGTAAACCTTGTAGGTTGTGGAAGGCTAGGAGAAAAAGAACTTCCATAATTATAGTTGTGAGTGGTGGGATTCCTTGTTTCCATAATTTCGCTTTCAATTTTTCTCGCCAACCTGAATGCCTTCTCCGATGAATCAGGTTCCCAAAGACGAACTTCATGTTGAATGTTATCATTTAAAGTCCCTATGAAGACATCAACCATTTTATTCTCTGGAATATCATTTACCCTTATATTCAATTTTTGGGAGTCCTCAATGTGCTCTGCCATTGAACCCTTTTGTTTGAGATTTATCAATTGGCTACAGAAGGTGTTTCGCTTTGTATCCTCATAATGTGTTATCATTTCCTTCGTGAAAATTGACCATGTGACAAGTGGTTTACGAGAACAAAGCCCTTTATACCATAAAAATTGATTCGATTCTAAATAATTAGATGTAATGTGTACCGTTTGTAATAGTGGTACACCATGTAGATCAAAATATTTTTCCATCTGAAGGACCAAGAACATTTGGAGAAAACCGACAGAACCCTAAGTTGTTGCTAGGTTACATGCCCACTACCTGCGCTTGTGCTTGCGGCCTTCAGCCCTGCCATGGCCCCTCTGGATGCAACCCCAAAGGTGGGCATTTCCCAACTGACCTTCTCCGCCCTAGTCAAATCCTTGCTGCCTCAGCGCCCTCGCCCAGCAATCTCAAATTCTGTTAAGAAACTAGATGTTCTGCAAGGAGTGATTCTTCCCCCTTCCCTCCCTCACATGGCAGCACTTTCCCTGGCTGAACGTGGTCTCATCGAGCAATTCACAGGTCTCTGGCCCTCTCCTAAGACAGTGCAAAGGTGGGTCGAGCGAAACTAGTCAGATAAAATAAACGGCAAAATTTCCATCCACTTCTGTGGGAAAGGGTACTTCACCTTTCACTTCGAATCAAGAGAAGACAAGGATCTAATCTTTAGGAACGAACCATATTTCATGGACTCCATAGGTTTATACCTCAACAAATGGACCCTGGATTTTGATCCTGAATTGGATGTTCCTAACGCGGTCCCGGTCTGGGTCTGGCTTCCCCATCTCCCCCTCCACTATTGGGGAGATGATTCGGTTCAAGCCATCAGAAACGTTGTTGGGAGTTTATTGATCACAGTGAACCAAAGTACAACATGCAAGCTTACACCCGCATATGTGTTGAAGTTGATCTTGGCAAAGGCCTCTCGGAGGCCATCAAGCTCAAAGTGGATGACTGGACTCACATCCACCAGTTGGACTATGAACAGATCCCTTTTAAATGCAAGGTATGTCACAAATATGGACATTTTTCCAATTGTTGCTCTAAAATAGTTGATGTTGAAAATGTTCCATAGGACGAGTAATGGGAAACTGTTAAAAAAAAGAAGATCGTTTCCATCCCTAAGGCAAACCCTGAAGTTACCTCTACCAAGGCCATTCACACAGGCCCTCCCTCCACCTCCTCTCTGGATCCTCCTCTTCTCAACTCTTCCTCCACCCCTGCCCCTCCGCTTCCCCCCCAAGGCTTCCTTAGAATCATCCAACCCCTTTTCCGCCATTTCCCACCGTGAAGATAATCCTCCCCCCTCCATGCCTCTATCCCAAGCTGATACTAATGATCCCACTCCTGCACTGCTAAATTATTCTTCCTTCTCCTAAGATCCCCCCCTCTAGATCAACCAGGAGCTCTTCTAAAGAGCACGGTGTAACTCTTGATACATAAAAAAAACCAAGGGCCAGGAAGGAAATCATCCAAGCAGTAGAGAGATGAAAATGCTCAAAAGGACATTGCCATGGGTACGCAGAACCCCATAGAAACTTACATTTTGGGGCAAAATAGTAAAGAGGCAACACATAAAGAATAAGGAGGGCGAGCAATTCTCTGTATCCCTTATATTCAATGATGAAAGCCCTATCCTAGAATAGCGGGGGACCAGGGCACCCCTCTAAAATTGTTGCCCTAAATGATCTGATAATTCATGAGAAACCAAAAATCCTATTGCTACAAGAAACAAAACAAGGACGCCAAGAAATGAAAGAAATCATTGATCGGCCCAAGCAGTAGGAAGGTCGTAGACGCGAGTCAAGGGGTGCCTCTGGGGGAATTGCAACCTTTTGGAACCACAACATTTGGAAACACACAACAAATACGATCAACCAGTATTGGATCAAAGTCATTCTAGAGAACCTAGCATATAGTAAAAGGATTGTTATCTACAATATCTATGCACCAAGCCACTATAGAGACCAAGAACAATGTTGGACTTCCCTCAAAGCAGACATAGATGAAGAAGAAAACAACAATATTATCCTTGGTGGAGATTTCAATCTCATACTCCACTCCAATGAGAAAATAGGAGGCTATTTTTTATATGACCCTTGCAGAACACGCTTGGAAACCATCATGCAGGACCATGATCTAGTTGATATAGCACCAAAAAATCACAAATTTACTTGGAATAATTGCAGACTGGGCAAAGATAACATCATGGAGCGGCTAGACAAGATATTGGTGAATGTTTCGCTTCTCTCATCTTACTCCACCGCTTATGTTGTTGTACTCCCCTACTTAGCATTTGATCATTATCCCACAACTCTTGTTCTCGAAGCCCACTCTCCCTTAGGGCCCATCCCATTTAAATATAGTCCATTATGGAGCAGCATTCCTATTGTTAATCAGATTGTTAAATCCACATGGAGTTAGCACATAGAAGGGTCGCCCGAATATATATGGGAAAAAAAGCTGAAAAGGACCAAAAGCGCCTTGAAAGATTGGGCAAAAATTACTACAAGGAACCTGAGAAGGTCAAAATTGAAATAAAAAGCAAATTTGAGAAAGTTCACAGCATGATAGAGGAGCGGGGGCTCTCCCAGGAATACAAAGCTCTAGAAGGCGATCTCTACTTCCAGCTATATCATACCAATAGAATGGAGGAGAATAAAATGGAGAATAAAATCAAGACAACTATCGCTGCAAGGAGGTGACAAAAACTCTGCCTTCTTTCATAAGCAGGCCATTGTTAGGAAAATCAGGGACAATGTCACCTCCATCACCGATGCTAAAGGAAATCTTCAAACCACTCAAGATGCTATCAAAAAGGTTGCCTCAGAACATTACAGCATCCTCTTAACTGAGACAAAAGAAGTCGAAGATTATTTAGATCTTTTGCAACACCTCTCCATTGAGATCAGTGAGGAAATCAATGAAAATCTAACCAAGGAAATTAAAGAAGATGAAATACAAAGAGCCATCTGGACACTTCAGCCAGACAAGGCTCCTGGGATAGATGGTTTCCCCATCTACTTCTACAGAACTTATTGGGGAATAATAAAAAAATACATTGTTAAGATGATAAAATGGGCTCAGCGCAAGTGCAAAATCAGAGGTTTCACCAATGCCACTCATCTTTCCCTCCTCCCTAAAGAGAATCGACCTTCATCATTCTCCCGATTTCGACCCATTTCTCTCTACAATTCCTCATACAAAATTCTGACCAAAATCCTCGCCTCTTGACTTAAACCTCTTCTTCCCTCTCTCATCTCTGAGAATCAAGGAGGCTTCATGGCCAATAGACAAATTTTTGACTCCATTCTTCTTGTTCAAGAGGCTATTCACTCCAGCCAAACTAGGAAAGAAAAAGGTTTCGTTTTAAAACTGGACTTAGTCAATGCCTTTGACCGATTTAGGAACGCATTCCTCTTTGTTGCTCTAAAGAAAATGGGATTTACTACGCCCTTCCTCAACCTTGTCAAAGCCTACATTTCAGGCCCTTGGATCTCTCCTCTCATCAATGGTAGACTAGGGCCTTCCTTTCAATCTTCTCGAGGATTAAGATAAGGTTGTCCCCTTTCTCCTTATCTATTCATCTTGATGGCTGAGTCTTTTAGTAAGACCCTAGACTATAATCAACGCATCGGTCTTATCACAGGTATTAAATTCTGAATGGGGTCAAAAACATAAATCACTCTCAATTTGTTGATGACACACTGTTAATGGGAGGAGCCTCCAATATCATTGCTCGTCGATTCAAAACCCTCTTAGACAAATATATGAGCTACTCAGGGGGTATGGTCAACTATCTCAAAAGCTGCATCTATGACTGGAATACATCTTCTCAAACTCTTCATAACATTGCCAGCACATTTGGGGTCCCTTGCAAGTTAGACTAGGGGAATTTCTCTTACCTAGGCATGCCAGTGAGTGTTGGTCCTCTGAAAGCTGAAGTATGGGATACTATCATAGATAAAACGAAAAGGAAAGTGCAACAATGGGGCTCCTCTTGGCTAAATCTAGCAGGCCACCTAATCCTCCTAAAAATGGGCCTTTCTTCTTTGCCCTTATATCACTTCACTCTTCTGCAAGCCCCTGCTAGTTTTCACCACAAAGTGGAGGCCATCCTCCGTCACTTTCTTTGGCAAGGGGGGAAATGAAAGGAAAAATACAACCTTATAAACTGGAAATAGGTTATTCAATCCCAAAAGCATGGAGGTTTAGGAATCAAACCAGCAAAGCTCTCAAATCTAGCTTTTGGAGGTAAGATTGTGTGGAGACTCATTAGTGGCCAATCAGCTTGGTGGAAAAATGTGCTGGAAGCCAAATACCTTAAATATCCAAGACAACACCTCTTGGATCATGATATCCCTATCAGAGCTTGCTCTAAAATCTGGGGGTTGTGTAAGAAAGCTATTCCCTTCCTTGCTCAAAACATTTCCAAAGTTCCCAAGGGTGGCAACAATATTAGAATCGGGGCAGATAGAATAATGGGCCAGCAGCCCATTTGCAGTAGACCTAGAACTCATCAGATTCTATCCTTTCTCGACAATATGCAACTCCATTATTTGGACCAGATATCTCAATGGGACACTCACTCACAACTTTGGACAGGATGGATCTTCCCAGAAATACCCACTGATCTTGAAGCAAGTCTTGCCAATCTCCAAACCCATCTCCATGGCATTGCCCCTACAAAAAAACAGTGATGATGGCTTTCATTGGGACCCTTCAAGCTCCAATTACACAGTCAAAGTTGCTTACGAATATATCTGTAGCAATGAATACCCCATGCCCATTTGGGTGCAACGGAAAATTGCTTGGAAATCAGAGGCCCTCCCAAAAATAAAATTCTTCATTTGGATCCTCCTAAAAGGGAAAGTCCTCACCTCAGACAATCTACAAAAATGTGATATAATTGGTCCATCCCACTGCCTAAACTACCAAGCTACCGAAGAAACCATCCATCACTTATTTATTGTTTCCCCCTTTGCTATTGCCTATTGGAAAGAATTTTTTTCTAAACAGACAACTCCCCTGGGGCTCCCACAGCTCCATTGTTGAAGTCTTGCACCTATGGAAGAGAAATTATCCTTAGCAACGAAATAAGAACAATATTGTTAAAAGAGTCTGGAATGATCTCCCCTATTCTCTTATGTGGAACATATGGCTGGCACAAAGCTGTATGGTCTTTAAGGACAAAAAAACCAACATCAGTAAACTATGTCGTAAGGCAAGGAGCCTTACATTGGAAGCAACATCTGTCAAAAGTCAAAAGAAAATTGATATCCCAAATCTTTGTGTCAAAGAAAGGAATTTCATAGGGTATTTGTTGGATAAAAGTAATAGGAGCCAAAGCGGGAATGACATCAGCAGTCAACGCAACAACTCTAATTACAGTTGGAAAATAAGAATGAAAGATGAGGAATTCTCTCTCTGGCTCAGAAACTGTAACACACATTATCTCTTCTTTGACGGGGCCTCAAAATTTAACCCAGAAATGGCCGGGGCCGGCGAAATCATTTGCAACGCCAATGTAGATATTAAATCTACATATGAATGGGGATTAGGCCCCCTCTCCAATAGTAGAGCTGAAGCACTAGCACTATACCAAGGACTCATTCAGCTTCAAAAACTCGGCATAACCACAGCCACGATCGTTGGAGACTCGGCCATCATCATTAGTCTGATGGTATATAATCGAAACGCCTCCAATGTACTACTACAACAAACAATAAGTCGTTGTCAAGAACTTACCCAGAAAATGAAAGAAGTATGTTTTTTCCATGTACTTCACTCCCTCAACAAGGAGGCTGATTCATGTGCAAACAGAGCCTGTTCCAAACCCATAGGTAATCTTCGATGTAATGCTATGGAATCTCAATGTTACCTGCCATGACCAGAAGCGAATCAATCTCCAGATCGCCAACAGAGGTATCTAGCAACATCGGGTACCACCTCACTGTCACTCGCCATGTCCTTATGATGAATTTGGTCCTTGTTTCAGCAGAAATCTCCTTTGAATCTTATAATAATGATAACACTGTCACAATATCTATGAATCCAACCCGAAAATCTTACCTGGGACCCTTCCCCCAAGAAATTCTAACTCTTTCATTTCTTACCCGTGATTTACCTTTAAAATCCCCTGTGACTCCCTCTTCGCCCCACCTTATCCTCCTACCTGAGCCTTCCTTTTTATTTGCGTCTTCCTTCATCCAAAATCTCATTTCTATCTCCCCTTTGTTGCATTCGATCTTCCCCCTGTTTTTCTTCAAGTTAACCTTTTTTAATCTTTCTCTCTCTTTCACCCTTCAGTATAAGACCCCGCTCCCTTGAACAGCACATTAGCAGCCCCTTTTTCTTGTTGTGAATTAAACTGGTTATCCTCAATGGCGAGAAGCGAAGATTGCTTGCACTGTGCTAATCTCCAGGCAAAACTGGAGCAAATCTGAGCACACCAGAAAATCCTGGACACCAAACTAAATACCCATGTTCAGATCACCAAGGAGAAACATGAGGCCAACCTCAATCTCTTTCTTCACAGAGTTACTTCCATTCAAGAGCAATTCAATGGACTCTCAAAGAGATGCAATCATGTTTAAGAGTCCACTGACATTCTGAAGTACATCATGGAAAAAAATAACACTCCTAGCACCAACCCAACAAATTTAAGGAAGGCAGGTGCTGAAGGCAATCCTGAAGAATCCACGACCCAGCAAATCAGTCATATAAACATTGGTTAAGCATGACTTGCAAGTTATGCCTTCTACTATTTCAGTTTGTTAGAATCCATACTAGTTTGGTATTTCAAAAGTTAGGAATGATATAAGCAAAAAGGAACTTTGTCTCTCCTATTGTATTTTCTTACTCTGCTTCTCATGCATATCGCTTTGTAACAATGGAGCTTAGTCTCCCCAATCTTTTTTGAATACAAATAGCAACCGATTATATATAAATATATATATAATATATATATATATATATATATATATATATATATATATATATATATATATATATATATATATATATATATATATATATATTATATATTATATTATTTATAATATATATATTATATTTATATATATATATATATATATATATATATCTATATTATATATATTTCTCCATCTGTAGTATCCAATTTACAGGATCCTTGCCATCAAACTTCCTCATCTTTCTTTTTCTTGATTTTAGGAGCTCGATCTTGAAACGAATGTAACTCTGTACTTTTGAATCTTTAAGTTCTTAAATTTCGGTCTGCAATAGCCCTCTGAGTCCTCTTTCTAACACCGCAACTTTGATCGAAATTTCATTCTCCAAGAAAGAGTTATGCCCAATCTCCTAAGATGACCTGATTATATAATGTTTTAGTAGAGCAAACTTGTATGACGTCCCACGTATCACTGTTTCGACCTTAATATCTGAAGAAAAAAAATATATATACAGAAAACTACAGCCTGTCCTCTTTTTGTAACTTCTGATGAAATTTCAATTTGTTTCTCAAAGAGAAAGTAATGACGATTTTCCCAAGGTCACCTATTTAGAATGTAATTCGGGAGCCTGCAAAAACTCTAACTTCCTCAGATTATATATCTGAACATATAATGGGAAAAGGTTTGAGATTCGGATCCAAGCTTCACCACTATTTCAGCTCAAATGGGTTTTAATTTTAGAATCTGAACCTTCGTAGAAAATATATTATGGCGAAAATTCCACGATGACCTATTTGAGATGAAATTTTGGATCTTACAAAAACCCTAACTTCCTCAGATCATATCTCTGAAAATATAGCGCGACAAGATCTAAAATTCAGACCTGAGGTTCAAACTGATCCTTTCTCAAATGGGTTTTCTTTTTAGCTTCTGAAACGTCGCAAAAAAAAAAAATTCATAGCGGAAATTCCACGATGACCTTTTTGGAGCAACGAATCCCTAGAATCCAAAGCTCTAAAACCAACTCACAAAAAGATAGAAATGATAGATCAATGCCTTAGAAATAAGCCTCTTCGAGGGGGAAACCTCCTTTACATTACACAAATGAACAATTCTTAGATGATACAAATGACAAGACCTCCTTTCCATATATAGGAGTATAAGGGGTCATAATATAATCAGAGTCAACATAACAATAATAATTTAAGGGCACAATAATAACAATTGTGAGCTTCTATGGGGCACAATAATAACAATATGGGGACTACATGGGCACAACAATATAATAAGGGGATTGTACTAATAACAATAAGGGGTTACACTAATAGTATAGGGACCTAACACTAATGGTCACATATAGCAAAACAAATGTAGAGTACATTGTAGAGAATTTGAAGTGCAATAAGGGGTAATAATAAGTACACAAGTGGAATGATCCTCTTAAGACAGTACATGATTAGGTAGTTTGCCGCCACCTCCCAAACGGAGTGCTCTCTAAGCTAAACCTCCACATGTTAACCACGCCTCATCACATGCTCACATGCTCTCCAAAATAGGCTCCCAAGCTTAACTCTCCTCCTCCAGATGTGTGTAATTGGGTCTACAAGAAACCTCTACTTCCACTTGTGTGCTATGTTATCCTAATACTCCTAAAGCCAAGTTTCCTCCTCCCCATGCATAATGTCCTTTTACAAGGTATTTCAACATCCCATGCCAGGTACTCAACATCTTCAACATGAATTCATGTATAAGATTTGAATTGCCACGTAAGATAACTATTGACATAATAAGCATGTCTTCTCTGACACATATTTCGAGGATAAACATCCACTATAATGAGATCTTGGAATTTCAATCAACCACAGCAATCTATAAGTGGTAAGTGTTTCACCATGCATCCTACGTTACATGGAGCACACCTTAAGCATGGTGTAATCACTTTTAGAGCAACCTAAGAGATAATAGATATGATTATAATACCCATATTAAAATGCATAATCATATAGAACATATCACCTCTTTCGTAGTTAAGTAACTTTAATAAAGGATTAACAAACATAAAAGACAATCACACATAATGGATGAGGCTTTCATAGCCATACTTGTTAAAATTACGTATATGGGTCAAGAACCAAAGGAGAATCAAACAAGGTCGCTTTATAAAATCCTATGAAGAGTCCTTTCACCACAATTAATAATACAAGTTTACTTCACACATGAGACTCATGAAACCTATAGAGCTAAAATTGTAGGACTTAGCCCATATATTTTTGAAAAACATGTGTTGATAAGTGTCCCTCGGGACTTTATATTCCACATATGAGATTGTTGGCAACCTATTATAGGATTATGCCCATAAATTTTCTCAAGTTGTTTAAGAATTCTACATGGTAGAAATATTGAAAATAATTATTTGTTTAGAAATACAATAAGCATCTAAATTTCATCTAGTTAGTCGCTAATTATTATCTTAATATTCATGATATAATTCATCACTTATCACTTGAAATCATAAAGTATAAATGAAGAAAACTAATTTTAGATAAATACATTCATGATGACAAGGAAAACACAACAATCAAAGGTCATTCTTTCTCATATGAGGATTAAGGAAAAGATGGTGAGGATCATCCTTTGGATAAATCATCAAATGTTGTGCAAATTGAGACAAAATAAAACCTTATGTTGTCGGATGCCCAAATTGACTTTAAAAAGTTCTAAATAATATTTGAAACACCACCAATGGTGGAAAACAAACCCACAAATGTTAATGAAGAGTCAAAAACTTTGAATGTTTAATGTAGTAAATAGTTGGTCACCATAGAAACCTTACAAAAATATTTAGACAATAAATTGATAGATTTATGATGGTCTAAAAGTTAAATTTCAATAATAATAAAAATAATGGAAGGAATAATCATGTAAGTAAGCTAATGAATGTATGTCATCTTTTCATGATGTCCTTAATCATACATTATCCATCATAAGCATTACAAATAATTATTGTTGAGGTTAAACTTCAGCGAAAATAAGATGGGAGGAATTTATATGTAAGCAAACTATTTAATGCATGACATCTTCTCATTACACCCCAAATCACATCATTATCCATCACAGGAGTTACCAATGATAATTGTTAAGTTAACGCTACAAGTAAAATATTTAAAGACAAATCCACTATGATACTTAGAGATGATGAGAGTTCAACTATAACACTCTTAGTCACCCACCAAGGCATACAACCATCTTTGTAACTTGACCTCTGGAATTTTTCTTCATTCTATTACATATACTTCTTATACCGTCAATCTATTATGTTTTACATGCTTAATGCACATTATTATGCAATGCATACTATACTTAAATATTACAACATAATACACATGTAGAAACATATATAATTTGTAAACAACATGTAATGTACACATTTTCACAACATGGAATAGATAAATATAGCACAACACTTGTCTTTGAAAAATGACACCAACTGGTCCACGTGGTCATGGATAGATGATGATCCAGTGCTCTGTTAAGACACTCCTTGATGTAAAGTCATTGTTTCAATTCCCCGTCTTGATCGGGTGATATATTAGACATGATGAAGATGTAGTCCTACCAAGCTTACAAAAAAAAAAATGACACCAACTGTCTATAAGCCTCAAATGTTCCACCAAGCCATAGACCATACTACTCATAATCTCTCAGCAATGGGTCAACCCTTGAGCTGGTGCTATGACTCCACTAGGGAAAAAGGCTACTTAAGCCAACTATGGTTCACAGTCATACCAACACAATAACAAGCCAAGGTACTTGACTCCATCAATCTCCAACCAATGGTTTCTCATCCCCCATCAACCTACACCACCTAAGGTAGTGCACTCCCTTCTCTAACCCACAATCCATTGAGTTGTGCCACTGCCCTTCTAGGGTTACTAACCCAAGGTGACCAAGGATGTATCAAATTCCTTTGACTTCTAGGAGTTCCAAATGACCTCATGAGTTTCTAGGTACCTTATTGGCCCCACACCAGGGAAACCTATCCCCATACTCAATTCCAACTTGGATTAATAGGGTAACAACATCATAAGGTCATATCCATCTTTTCCCACTAGAAAGTTTAGTAACAAAACATATCCCCATCATGAAATGGAATGATTAGAATGAATGGAATAAATTAAAATTTCCCCTTTTGTGTGCATGTGCCCGTTTCGACAAGAGGCACTTCACAAAGTCACTTTATGGATTAAGGATAAAAACATGTCACTTTTGAATTTGGGCATATTTTAATAGTGGTTTAAACCCCTAGACATAAGCCTTTCATCACTTATCCCTTAGCCCCTTTTCCACTCGTAGAGTCCTATCCCCCCATACTCTCTTACTTGACTTTGTGGCAACAAGTATTTTATTAATATGCACGTGATTGCATATTTACAAACCTAGATTCGTTGGCCTTTTAACATATAGACTCGTTGGCCTAAAACACATATATACATGGGTATGCAGACCCCAAAATATTTTTTGTCCTACTAGACTAAACATGATATGCGCAATACACATAGGGATCATCCTTGGGGTGCTACATTCCCCTCCACCTTATTTATGCATTGTTCTTAGTGCATTACACACGCACACAAAGCAAAGCAAATTTAGCTAAAAATATGAGGATACTCCTCCCTTATCACATCTTCATGCTCCCATGCGACATCCTCAAGAGAAAAATGTGCCCACTACACCTTTACCAATGTGATGGCTCAATTTTGGAGCACCTTAACCTTCCTATCCAAAATTCCCATTGGTCTAACTTGAAAATCTTCCTTAGACTCCATCTAAATTATATTTTTATGAATTACATGATTAGCATCAAGAACATGTTGTTTAAGCAATAAAATATAAAACATGTTGTTAACACGTATGGATGCTCGCAATGAAATCCTATTTGCATTCCTCTCCAGTATATCAAACAAGCCACAATATCCAATTGGAAACTTTGGGAAACTTCCTAATTATAATGAACTCTTATTGGCCTTTACTTTCGAGAAAACATGGTCACCTACTTTGAATTCCATGTTTGTCCTATTCTTATTTACATAGTTTTTCTGCCTATCTTGGGTAGCCTAAAAGTTCTATTTGATTGCCACCACTTTCTCTTCCATTTCTTTAAGCAAATTTAGCCAAACAATTTCCTTGTCCATTGGCTTGTCACAACTCATTGATATGTTCCATTTCCTACCATAAAAGGCCTTAGATGGGCTCATCTTCAAAGATGCTTGATACCCATTATCACATGCAAATTCCACCAAGTGTAAATACTCTTCCCGATTTGATGATTTATCCATCACATACATCCTCATTATATTCTCAATCACTCAATTTAACCTCTTTGTTTTTCCATATGACTCTAGATCATATGTTGTATTGAAGCTCATATTTGTTATAAATCCATTGAACAATCCTATCCAAAAAAATTATGTAAACTTGGGGTCTTTGTTTGAAATAATTGCCTCAAGCACTCCATGTAACATGGCAATTTATTTCATATATATTTCAACAATATTTGTTGCCTTATGTGTTGATTTGAATGGAATAAAGTGGGAAACCTTGGTGAGCTTATCCACTACTATCATGATGGAATCATGTTGTCTCAAAATCTTGGGCAAATTTGTAATAAAATTTGTTGAAACAATTTCCCACTTTCACTCTAGAACGTGTATTGGTTGTAGCAATATAGTTGGATGCATATGGTCAACCTTCACATTTTGGCATTCCAAACACCTAGCTATACAATCAACCACTTCCTTTTCGATGTGTGATCAAAATTATTGAATTTTGATAACTGAAATTATTCGTTGGCACCTTTAGTGTCCAACATATGGTAGATTGTGCATTTCACTCAGCATTGTATTTTTTAGCTCCCAAGAATTCGACACATAAATTATGCCTTTATACATGAGGATTCCATCCTTTTTCAAATCATTATTCCTATACTTTGCATGTACATTATCTTGATGTAATTATTATTTTATTTTCATGTACTGTTGATCTAAATTCCAACATCTAAAATCATCTTCATTAAATCATATTTGCATATAATTATGGCTATAACATGCATTGCATGCACCCTTTGGGTGAGAGCACCAACCACCTTTTTTTCCTTTCCTTTTATATGCTTGATTTCAAATCATAATCAACTAGAAATTCCAACCATCTATTTTGTTTTGCAGTCAAAGTTGGTTGTCTAAACAAGTGCTTCAAACCATTGTAATATGTTCTCAGTTCTATTAGCACCTAAATCCGCCTTAGGCTGAAAGAAGGCAAAATTCATGGTAACCACAAACCACACTCAGTCTGGTAGCTAGCCCTACCAGAACAGGAGAGAGCTCTCTCCGAGTCACGCTCAGTGAATAGATAAATGAAATGGCCTGAGATGAATTACAGTGAATTATTTATCTTAGGCTAGTAAGTGAATACAGATACAAGAAATGATTTTTTTTTATGAATGATTGTGTTTCTGGGATGGTATGGGACCAATGGACCTCAATGAACAGAGAACTTAATACAAAGGCACGGATTACTTCGTGAGGCAAGATAGGCGGAAAGCCTAGCAATTTAGTTTAAGATAGTGCGGAAATGGAGAGATTGATTAAGAGGGTGAAAAGGGCATGGACAACATGAATCCTTTTCAACTAGAAGAATGAACACTGAACATGAAATTTTCCCACAGGCAGAGCAATAAATTGAATTCTACCTTAGCTAACTTAGAAAATATTCACTGGAAATGAATATGAAATGAGCTATGAAACATAACAAGATACATATGAAACATAAGAGACACATTTTCTACACTCACAACCACATGAATCTCATGAAACATAGCCACTGCCTTTCATTAATCCTCTGTAAAAAATATACAATGCAGAAACAGAGTTTCTTTCCCACAGTCTCCCAGAAGTTACAAGCCAGCCAACCCTTTGCAAACAGTTTGCATACAATATATAGAATGTGCCATGAAGAGATAGAACGCCCAAGGGCTGGGGAGTTACTCAAATCATTACAAAACGAAGGTGGAGAGCCAAACATCAGCTACAGGTGCAGCGCCACAAACATGACAAATGGCTTGGGTGACCCTTTGCCTTCCTTTGCCACTTGGATAGATGCCCATCTGGAGTGAAAATAATTTATATGCTGCCTTTGGTGCTGAAAAAGTGAAGTGTAGATGTGAGGACCCACTTATGAAAAGTCGCGAAGAGAAATTTCACAAAACAGACGTATTTTGGGCCTTTTTTCCTATATGTGCCGCGCCCTTTTCTGTATGCGCCGCGCCACTTTAAGGCCAGTTTTGAGGCACTTGAAGGAGTCCAAAATGTGCCCAAGTGTGCTTGTTGGAAAGCCTATCCTGTCTACTTTCCAAACTAAGTGGAATTTTTGAATTTGGAGCTCATTTGCCCCTCCAAATCTTCATTCTCCCAAGACTGCTTCCTGTGTGTCAAAATAGGGGCAGTGAGGCCATTTTTTGGGTGTTTTTGACCTCCTGGAGACTCAAATCATGCCCAACTTTCTTGCTCGAGTGCCAATAGTCGTGATTTTGCATGTTGAATCCAAAAATGCAAACCATTTCTAATTTGGAGCTCCCAATCCTACGCGTCGCGCCGGTGGTGCAGCGTGTATAGAGAAAAACCCTGTGTTTGTGCCAAAAAATTTCCATGTGACCAAAATTGTCCCAAATTACTTGAAATTTGGGCTGGAGGTTCTCTAAGAGGCACTATGCTAGGCCACAGAAGCTTCAGCCAAGATTCGAAGCCGATCTTTCTCTTTTGCCTCTTTTGTTGTTTTGCTCAATTTTGCCTTTTAATTCCTTATTCGTGCCTTTCAAACATGATTGCGTGCACAATAATGGTTTTTCATGTGCCCGAGCATGTACTTGTCCTTGTTCGCTTTCGCCAATCACTGTGTGTCTCCATCTCATACTACGATGAATGTTGTGAAGCCATGACTGTTGTGTATACTGTACTTAGGATGCCCTTTGATAATGGTGTGAGGCTGGGTGCCTTTGTGATATCTTTCAATTTGATGGGATTCACCAAAACTTTGACGTGATTGGGCACTTGTTTCAGCCCTTGGTTTGTGTGCACCGCACGTAAAGCCCAGTGCGTCGCGCCCTGGGTATGCGCCGACCCTGTCGAAAGTTTGAACTGCGGGCAGGCTTTGTGTGCGCCGCGCCCCTGAGTATATGTGTTGCGCTCCTTGGAACTGCCTCCAACTCACTCAAACATGCACAATGCACACTTTGCTCTCCTAATCACTTTGCAACGTTTCTTTATGACCTTGATTTGCACAATGACCTTGTTTGCTTGTGCAAACCTTGTGGAATGAAGAATTTGCATTTCTGGAGGAAGATTTCAGTCAACTTCAGGCCTTTTAGCCCTGTGCGCTGCGCCTCCCATGTGCGCCGCACCAGTGTAAATTTACACTGGAAAATCTCCCTCTATGTGCCGCGCTCCCTCTGTGCGCCGCGCCTTTTCGCAGGAGCCTTTTGGAGGCCTTCCCAGTGTCCAAATTGGGTGTAGGATAGCTCGTTGGAAAGGTATTTGAGTCTACATCCAACCCAACTGGAATTTTTCAATTTGGAGTTCACTTGCCCTGTCAAAAATCAAATCTCCCAAGACTGGTCAAAATGTGCTCAGTGAGGCTGCCTCAAGGAAGAGTGTTGTTGCAGTCAACTTTTGAAGGTGTTCCTCAACTCCAAATTGAGCTCATGATAGCTCATTGGAAATCCCTTTGTGTCTAGTTATCATTTTACTCATCAATAAAGTCATTTGGCCGACCAAGCTAGGAGAAAACTTTATTTTCCCAAGGTCACTTCAGAGGTGTATCAATTCTCCCAAGGCAATTGTATTTTTGACATTTTCTCTAAAACCATGACACCTGTGTAAAAAGTGAAGGTGTTGTTTCTTACTTGCTCTGTTTTGGACAAAAACCTCTCTCAGGTTTCCCAAATTCATCTTTGATTGCTGAGAAACATCATTTGAGTGAAACATATCCCGATGTGTGGGACAAGGGATTTGCCGAAATGAAGTGAAATGAAGGGGATAGGGGGCTTCTAAATGCTTGAGAAAACTTAGGGAAGTGGGGAGGGATGTTATAAAGTAGGGGAAAGTGGAATCTTAGAAATTGAGTGAGGGGAAGGGGTCCAAAAAGGCAAAACACAGGCCTAGCCCAAAAAATTGCCAAGTTGTAGCAAGAAACTAGGGTTTGTGCAAAAATAAGGAATTTTGGGGATTTTAGTGATGGGAAGTGTTTAATAAGGTACATTATGGATAGGGGAAGATGTATGAACATCAGGATACAAGTTTTTCCGACGATTTGACCATCCAAGAGAACTTAGTTTCAAAACCCTAGGAGAGGGAAATGAACCTTGCCTAGGCACAACTGAAGCATGAACAAGGTGTAAAATGACCCAGTGGAACTTGACATGATGATGATAACCCTTTGAATGATGGTACACCAAGTTGAATGGTGACATCGAACGTCATTTGGACAACTTTGACAAGGGTAAAATCAAACCCTAGACCTAATGCCTAGTGACCAAATTTTGCTTGAAGACTCACTGAAATGACAAAATTTGACTTTGACACCTTAAAATCACTTTGTAAGCAGCATGTTTGATCACTGGAGGAAGGCTGGCAAAGGACTGACACTAACATTGGCTCCAATGGGGATGGTAGCTCCTTGGAGGTGCCAAGAACAACAGATCTCTGGAAGAGCTAGACAGTGCCTTTTGTCCATTGGGCTATGGAGTCATTATTTCGACAAACCACACAAGACTCTGACTCATTTATTGACTGAAACCTGACTCATACCGACTTAATTATGGAACCAACATGACTGAAAAAATTGACTAAATGCAAAAGGAAATGACTCATGACTGACTTAACTAAAACAAGAACTTACGAAACTTGTTTCAATGGCAGCAGTCCATCAAGTTTCGAGGGTTTCAAATCATGATGACAGCCACCTGCGTACTAATGCAATATGTACAATCATGTGTAATGTGTCTTCCAATGTAACCAATCAAGTAGCTGCCTTCTTGATTGATTCTCTTGATCAGATCTTCTGGTCAACAACAGATGCTAGTAACCGGGCCTCCAAAAACATAATTGACCATTATCTCCTTCATCACTGAGTACTGCAATAATGACCTTCACTGCTATCTGCAGCAGATTTGCCATCGGATCATGAAAAACATGAAGATATACCTCTTGTTGAGGAAGCAAGATGTCCTTTTCTTTTGATTATGATCTTCCTTCATAATGTACTTCAGAAAAAGTATGGTCCTGGTCCTCAAAAATTTCTGAACAAGTGGATGAGCAGATTTCCTCTTCAAAAAACATTTCAAAACATGAGAAATATGAGGACGAATCTGAAAGGGAATCCTGAATGGTCTGGTCTGCTGAAGCCTGGATATATTGTAGATCATCTTCATATGATATGACAACCAGATTGTCTTTACATTCATCAATCATGAGAAAAGAAACTTCAAATGATTCTTGAAATCCAACACAATCATTTATATCATCTACCATAAATTCACCCGGATTTTTTTCACTTACTTGAACAAAATTCTCATCTTGTTGTTCATGAGCTGACTGGACTACCTCTTTATGAAGGCTTTGTTCTGATGAAATGAGAACATTTGGATTCAAAACTTTGTTTTCTTCATTCTAGGTGATTTTAACAACAGAAATCTCTTTCATGGGACTTAGTACAAGGTTTTCTTGGTCATCACAATCTGAATCTACATCTGAAATGGTTGTCTTGACATTATCACATTCTGGAATTAGAACTGGACTTCCTTGCATGTTATCTTCTTCTATGGACAGATCTGAACCGACCCTTTTTCTTTCATCACTTTCAATCATATGGACATCTTCAACCTGCTGATCTATAAAGTTGTTCACCGGACTATCATCCTTTTCAAAAGAGGAAGAAGTTTCACCAACACTTTCTTGACCATGTGTGCACTGCAAATCTACTTTAGCTTGAGCTGGAACATGACCGTGAAAGAGTTGATCTATCTCGTCTTTAGACAAAGGAGATAAGTCATTTTGTTTCCTTTTGCTCAAACAGTGATTGTCTTCAATATTTTCAAGTGAAAGAGTATATAAATTTTCCTCATACTACTGATCCATTTCATGTAATTCATGTTGACTGTCAAGATGCAAAATTCCTTCATTTTCCACCGTACAAAGATCTTGATTCTGCTGCAAAGTTTCCTGAGCATCTTGATGGGACTCCTCTAGTTTCTCTTCATGTTGCTGAAATGGATTCTTGTACAAGGCTTCCATGACCTCATCATCCATAAAATTATCATCCTCATAGTATTTTTCAAGGCTTTCAATAAAAGTAGAGGCATGTTTGCAACAGCCATGAACTAGATTCAATGGGAGTCTTTATATCTTTCAATGAACAGGGCATGAAAATCCTTTAAACAGTAAATACAAGCAGACGGAAAACTTTCATACCAAGATTGGGCTTCACCTTCCAGAGTGGCCATGAATATCTTCATTAAGCAATCTTCAGGAAAATCAACCTTCAACTTGCGAATATGCATGTGAAATTGGACTATATGTAAAGCAGTGTCCTTCTTACCATCATCTTTAAACGTAGGCAGATTCCTTGACCAATCTACCTTCGGAATTTTATTTGGAAAGCCTGGAATGTGATCTAGGCTCATGGGAGTGTATCTTCTTGCAACCCGCTCCATTTTAAAAAATCTTAAAGCTACTGATCCCTCTGCAGTGGAGTCACCATGAAGCACCGGTTGCTGGATTCTTCAGTGAAAGGAGTCGCCAGGTAAATGATTTCAGCCGTCTTCTTATGTCTGATCATTGTTCACCATCAACAATCAGCTCTAAACTTGAGATATGTATTGGGGAAAAACAATCTTCAAGCAAACCATTTTCGTTCCCCAGCGGAGTCGCCACTATGTTAGCACCTAAATCCGCCTTAGGCTGAAAGAAGGCAAAATTTAGGGTAACCACAAACCACGCTTAGTCCGGTAGCTAGCCCTACCAGAACAGGAAAGGCTCTCTCCAAGTCACGCTTAGTGAATAGATAAATGAAATGGCCTGAGATGACTTATAGTGAACTATTTATCTTAGGCTAGTAAGTGAATACAGATACAAGAAATGATTTTTTATTTTTTTTATGAATGACTGTGTTTCTGGGATGGTATGGGACCAATGGACCTCAATGAACAGAGAACTTAATACAAAGGCACGGATTACTTCGTGAGGCAAGAAAGGTGGAAAGCCTAGAAATTTAGTTTAAGATAGTGCGGAATGGAGAGATTGATTAAGAGGGTGAAAACGGCATGGACAACATGAATCCTTTTCAACAGAAGAATGAACATTGAACATGAAATTTTCCCACAGGCAGAGCAATAAAATTGAATTCTACCTTAGCTAAATTTCACTGGAAATGAATATGAAATGAACTATGAAACATAACAAGATACATATGAAACATAAGAGACACATTTTCTACACTCACAACCACATGAATCTCATGAAACAGAGCCACTACCTTTCATTAATCCTCTGTAAAAAATATACAATGCAGAAACAGAGTTTCTTTCCCAGAGTCTCCCAGAAATTACAAGCCAACCAACCCTTTGCAAATAGTTTGCATACAATATATAGAATGTGCCATGAAGAGATAGAACACCCAAGGGTTGGGGAGTTACTCGAATCATTACAAAATGAAGGTGGATAGCCAAACATTAGCTACAGGTGCAGCGCCACAAACATGACAAATGGCTTGGGTGACCCTTTGCCTTCATTTGCCACTTGGATAGATGCCCATCTGGAGTGGAAATACTTTATATGCTACCTTTGGTGTCGAAAAAGTGAAGTGTAGATGTGAGGGCCCACTTATGAGAAGTTGTGAAGCGAAGTTTCGCGAAACAAAGGTATTTTGGGCCTTTTTTCCTATATGCGCCGCGCCCTTTTCAGTATGCGCCGCGCCACTTTGAGGCAAGTTTTCAGGCACTTGAAGGAGTCCAAAATGTGCCCAAGTGTGCTTGTTGGAAAGCCTATACTGTCTACTTTCCAACCTAAGTGGAATTTTTGAATTTGGAGCTCATTTGCCCCTCCAAATCTTCATTCTCCCAAGACTGCTTCCTGTGTGTCAAAATAGGGGCAGTGAGGCCATTTTTTGGGTGTTTTTGACCTCCTGGAGACTCAAATCATGCCCAACTTTCTTGCCCGAGTGCCAATAGTCGTGATTTTTCATGCTGAATCCAAAAATGCAAACCATTTCTCATTTGGAGCTCCCAATCCTACGCGTCGTGCCGGTGGTGCAGCGTGTATAGAGAAAAACCCTGTGTTTGTGCCAAAAAATTTCCATGTGACCAAAATTGTCCCAAATTACTTGAAATTTGGGCTGGAGGTTCTCTAAGAGGCACTATGCTAGGCCACAGAAGCTTCAGCCAAGATTCGAAGCCGATCTCGCTCTTTTTCCTCTTTTGACTCTTTTGCTGCTTTGCTCAATTTTGCCTTTAAATTCCTTATTCGTGCCTTGCAAACATGATTGTGTGCACAATAATGGTTTTTCATGTGCCCGAGCATGTAATTGTCCTTGTTCGCTTTCACCAATCACTGTGTGTCTCCATCTCATACTCCGATGAATGTTGTGAATCCATGACTGCTGTGTATACTGTACCTAGGCTGCCCTTTGATGATGGTGTGAGGCTGGGTGCTTTTGTGATATCTTTCAATTTGATGGGCTTCACCAAAACTTTGAAGTGATTGGGCACTTGTTTCGGCCCTTGGTCTGTGCGCGCCGCGCGCAAAGCCCAGTGTGTCGCGCCCTGGGTATGCGCCACGCCTGTGGAAAGTTTGAACTGCGGGCAGGCTCTGTGTGCACCGCGCCCTCTGTGTGCGCCGCGCCCTTGAGTATATGCGCCGCGCTCCTTGGAACTGCCTCCAACTCACTCAAACACGCACGATGCACACTTTGCTCCCCTAATCACTTTGCAACGTTTCTTTATGACCTTGATTTGCACAATGACCTTGTTTGCTTGTGGAAACCTTTTGGAATGAAGAATTTGCAGTTCTGGAAGAAGATTTCAGTCAACTTCAGGCCTTTTAGCCCTGTGCACCGCACCAGTGTAAATTTACACTGGAAAATCTCCCTCTGTGCGCCGCACCTTTTTGCAGGAGCCTTTTGGAGGCCTTCCTGGTGTCTAAATTGGTTGTATGATAGCTAGTTGGAAAGGTCTTTGAGTCTACTTTCCAACCAACCTGGAATTTTTCAATTTTGAGTTCATTTACCTTGTCCAAAATCAAATCTCCCAAGATTGGTCAAAATGTGCTCAGTGAGGCTGCCTCAAGGTAGAGTGTTGTTGCAATCAACTTTTGAAGGTGCTCCTCAACTCCAAATTGAGCTCATGATAGCTCATTGGAAATATCTTTGTGTCTAGTTATCATTTTACTAATAAAGTAAGTCATTTGGCCAACAAAGCTAGGAGAAAACTTGATTTTCCCAAGGTCATTCACAGGTGTATCAATTCTCCCAAGGCAATTGTATTTTTGACATTTCTCTAAAACCATGACACCTGTGTAAAAAGTGAAAGAGGTTTATCTTCCTTGGTTTGTTGTGGACAAAAACCTCTCTTAGGTTTCCCAAATTCATATTTTATTGCTGAGAAACATCATTTGAGTGAAACATATCCCGATGTGTGGGACAAGGGATTTGCCGAAATGAAGCGAAATGAAGGGGATAGGGGGCTTATAAATTCTTGAGAAAACTTAGGGAAGTGGGGAGGGATGTTAGAAAGTAGGGGAAAGTGGAATCTCAGAAATTGAGTGAGGGGAAGGGGTCCAAAAAGGCAAAACACAGGCCTAGCCCAGAAAATTGCCAAGTTGTAGCAAGAAACTAGTGTTTGTGCGAAAATGAGGAATTTGGGGGATTTTAGTGATGGGAAGTGTTTAATAAGATACATTATGGATAGGGGAAGATGTATGAACATCAGGATACAAGTTTTTCCGATGATTTGACCATCCAAGAGAACTTAGTTTCAAAACCCTAGGAGAGGGAAATGAACCTTGCCTAGGTGCAACTGAAGCATGGACAAGGTGTAAAATGACCCAGTGGAACTTGACATGATGATGACAACCCTTTGAATTATGGTACACTCAGTTGAATGGTGACATGGAACGTCTTTTGGACAACTTTGACAAGGGTAAAATCAAACCCTAGACCTAAGGCCTAGTGACCAAATTTTGCTTGAAGACTCACTGAAATGACAAAATTTTACTTTGACACCTTAAAATCACTTTGTAAGAGCATGTTTGATCACTGGAGGAAGGTTGCAAAGACTGACACTAACAAGTTCAAATTATAACCAACATCATCCTCTCATGCACCTTTAGTTTCCGTAACTCATAGCATATTGCGTGCCCATTTTTCATGAGGACTCCTCCAAACCCTTCCTTGCATGCATCAATGCACACAATAAAATCTTTATTTGGATTAGCTACCCCTAATATTGGGGCACTTGTTAATAACATTTTTACATGTTGAAATGCCTCTTCACATTTTTTAAACCACTCGAATTTTGCAAAACAATGATAGGATGCGTTATTTTTTAGAACCCCCTAAGTAAATCTCTTGTATTATCCTGTTAATCCTATGAAGGATCTAACCTCTTTCACATTTTTTAATGTTGAAAATTCTATGATAACTTTCATTTATTTAGGTCCACAACCACATATTTCTCCATGATCTAAGTTGTACAATGAATGAAACGAAAAATAGGAAAGGAAATGAAACATAATCACACACAAATATAACAAATAACACAATAATATGATGAAAACCAGAATTCTATTATTAAATAAAATAGCATAATATTGTAGAATACAAACTGGCTAGGATGGTGGTAGCTATCTATGAAGATAGATATATATTGTGGCTACATGCATTCATAAAAGCTATTAGAAAAGGTTGAAAAAATAGTCTTTTAACATTTAAAAAAAAAAGGTCCAAAACCCTACCCCTAGAAGATGGAGCACCAAAAGCTTTGTGGACTTTGAGGTGGTTAGTTGGTACATCAACTTCTTAGGGCCTCAACCTTTGCATACAATATCCATTTGAGGTGCTTAGTTGGTACATCAACTTCTTAGGGGCTCAACTTTTGTATACAATATACATTTGAGGTGGTTAGTTGGTACATCAACTTCTTAGGGGCTCAAATTTTGCATACAATATCCATTTGAGGTGCACAATAACTTGTTTGAAATAATTATATGGGGATTATAACGTTCTACCCATTGAATTGCCAAAAACATCATTAAGGGCCTCAAAATGGCCCTAGAAGTTTGGGACCAGAAAAACCATAGAATATTTTCCAAGAAGATAGAGAACCATCAAGTCAATGGAAGAAGCTTATGGCCATTGATACCCACTTGGATCACTTTGAAATGATATTTGGTAAAATGAACATTTACTTAGCCTGGCATAATGTTGATTCTCTCTAAGTACCTGAAATACCATCCTCGAATGTTGTTCATGCTCTTCTTTGGGTTTCGAGTATACTAGGATGTCATCTAAAAAGACAATAACAATTTTTTCCAAAAAATTATGAAAAATGTCATTCAAAAGGCACGTAAAAACACCTAGTACATTCAATAGCCAAAATTCCACTACTACAAACTCATAATGTCCATACCGAGTTCTAAATGTTATCTTGTTGATGTCTTCCTCCTTAATTCTCTCCTGATGGTACCTTGAGCTTGGTTCAATATTAAAGAACACTTTAGCTCCTCTAAGCTGATAAAAAAAGTCATTTATCCTTGGTAGAGGATACTTGTTCTTCACAGTCATCTTGTTCAACTACTTGAAATCTATACACAACGTCAATGTGCAATATTTCTTTTTAACAAGGAAAATTTGGGCACCCCAGGGTAACACACTTAAACGTATGTAGCCTTTCTTCAAAAGTTCTTCCAAGTTCATTTACAATTCATTAAGTTGCGGTTTGCTCATCATGTATGGTGCTTTAGACACGAGGGTAGATCTAGGTGCCAAATCCATGGAAAATTCAATATCCCTTTTAGTTGGTGAATCGAGGATTTCAACAAATACATCCTCAAATTCATTAAGTATTAGGTAGTCTTCAATGCTTGGTGCCTCATCTCTGACTACTTCTTCCATGTGATTTGCATATATTTTATACTATTTTCTAAAAAAATTCTCAATTGCATCACTCATATTTCCTTGAAAAAGTTGGCCTTGGACTACACTTGTATTTGTTGTGCTTCATAATCAAGACAAGTGAAGACTTTATTATAAAAGTCCAGGATAACATGGTGCTTGTCCAAAAAATCCATACCAATTAAGAAATCATATGAACCTTATGGTATAATGTTTAAATATGTAATTTTACTCAAACCATTCATGTTAATTTGACATTCCTTCACTAATTCAATTATCTTTCTCTTAGTCCCTGTAGCTAGCTATATTAGCCAAATCCTACCATGCTTGGTTTTCTTTAAATGAAATCTTTCAACAAGTCTAGGATCAATACAACTATGGTTAGCTCCATAATCAATTAAATTAGTAATGGGATCATTATTTATCTTACCTTCAACTTCAATCATGTGAGCCTAGTGGTCAACTTGTTTATTGTTTGTAACACTACCTCTCACCCACTTCGGCGACCCAGGTTGAATGGGAGGTGTTACTTTTCTCTAACCCAAACTTCTAAGTTCTATTATGGAATTAAGGTTACAAAAATACTTCAAGTTTCAACCTCCTTGAAACTAAAAATTAATGCCACCATCGTGTCTAGCTCATTGAGAGTTTTTTTACGATATAAACTTTATCTCGATCCAACTTTTGGATCTAAAGTTATGGCCATTTGAAAAAAGGCCCCATTTATAACCCTACCATGTCAGCATTGATGCCACTTGGCACTCACTGTACAGCCCATGTGGTTTTCCCCATCAATAATGAAACATACATTGCATCTCACTTTGTCTCGGGCCCTGCCACAACACTGTCCCCTGCCCTCCACGTCTTTGTGTTAAAGCCTTGGTGTTATCCCGCCAACCTCCAGTGTGCGATAGAGATTGGTTGACGTGAATCGGTAGGCATCTTTCTCGTCCCCTAGCTCAATTAATCATGGTCATCTATTCTGAATGCACAATATGAACTCTCACAGCCCTGTGAGCTTGCAACGACAATATTCTTGACGAGGGTTGGGGAGATTTCCCCATTCCTCGACTTTGTTAGCCACAACCTCCTCTAAAGAATGCACCTATTGCTCCTCCTAGGGTTCACAGTCTTGTGGTGATGCCATCCGAATGTCATGTTCATGTCATCCCGCAATGACGTCACATTGACATTGTACCAGTCACATGGCCCTCTCTAAGGATGCCATGAGGCACTCAAATTTAGACCATTATGCCTTCCAAAAAGGCCTTTGCACTTGCCATGTGTCACACCACCCAGATGCCACATCATCATCGTGTCAATGTCACTCCACCACCTTAGCCTCTAGTATGGGTCCCAATAGGTCTCAACTTCTTATGCAAAACATTAATTCCCCATTATAAGATTTGTTTCAGCCTCATGGTAGAGCCTAGCCTTTGGGCCTCCACGTAGTCACGACATATCCACACTTGAACCATTCCGATATTGAGAGGGCCCGCAATGCGATAACAACTTTTGTTTGTCAAATGTCAGGAATATTTCTTCTCTCTTGGCCCTATAAAATCGCATCCCATCCTATAAACATGCACTTTAAACCTCTCGACATCCGAGAACCATGATAGTAATTCTCCCATCAAGTTTCAGGGAGATTTTATGTCCCTTGGTTCTATTAATCATGGCTCATACCATAAATTTCACATTTGAACATCCTGGGGTTTGCAACCCATGATGACATCACACTGACATCATTTTGCAATGACGTGATGTTGATTTGATCTTGCATTGACGTCATGTCAACATCTTGTTGCCATGTGGCCTCTTCTGAAGGCACCATGTGTCACTTAGATAGAGGCCACAAGTTCATCCAAAAATATATCTTTGGTTATCGCATGTCACAACGTTTGCTTGTCATGTCATCATTCTATCCATGTCACCTTGTGGTGAAGTAAAATTATGAGTGCGGACACAAAAAATTCCTCTAGCCCAATAGCGGGTCTAGCCACAACTGATACATTATATGGAAGATTTCCTTAGGTTAGAACCAATTAAGAGGGCCTACCTCTTAGTATGCTTCACCCGTTTAGTGATGACCTTGCTTGCTTGATGCCAGGGTTACCCCCGCTTACACTCACAGTATGCATGTACCATGCATAAACACATTTGTCCCAGGTATTTCACTCTCAAAGGAGTCAAATATTCATTTAAATATGGTTAAGATCCCCTTTAATAGTCTCATGTGGAACGATTTATAGACTAACCAAGTCTAATCATTAACCCACATCTTCCTTTATAACGAAACTCAATCACCTTGCTTTAACTTTCCTTTACCTTTTTTTAACCTTTCATTATAATTCTTCTTATCGAGACTTTTAAAACCCTTCATAACCTTTATACAACCTTCGTTACCCTTTAACCACATATATATATAGCCTTCCCTCTTTAAACATTGGTTATATATATTTATCGCATGAAATCCTTATCTCCCTTGATAATGTTGGATTTACATATAAATTAATACATAAACCTTTCATCGTTGTTATTTTCCTTTATAAACCTTTTACAAAGGAAATAACCCACAAACACGCAATAATTTACCTTTCCACCTAATACAGCCTCTACACGTCTTTCGAGGTTCCACCTTTATTGCAATCGGGTATCAACTCCTCCGCAGGTCACATTAATACACACCTTCTCCCGCCTTTGATATGCGAACATATTCCGGATCTCAAATTATTAAACATTGCCACTGTAACTCTGTCGGGTCCACTCTTTCAGACCTTTCCTTCAGCGCTTCGCTGATCTTCGACCACCTCCAATCATCGATCAACACTTTATCGCTATAAGCACATCGACATTTTACAGTCCACCAACCTTTGACCTTTGTCTAATGCGATTGCGATTAGATCGCGACCATTGATCGGTTCTCGATCCAATGGTTGATATCCTTTCCTGATGCAAAGTCGCCCGACAGTCCTCTGCCATTGATCTACACTTAGTAGATCCAACGGTCTATAATGAATTCAGATAGACAATAGGCACGCGGTTTAACCGCCTGATAAAGCAATTTCCCCTCACTCCTCCATTGTTACATGTCCTCTAATTAGTGGAATCGAACCCAAACGGTAAAAACCGCTTACGACTTTCCTTCCGCCCGAAATCCACTTCTCTACCTTTGAGAATTGCTCTTTGCCGATTATCCTCCGCTCTCCTTCAGCATTCGAAGACCGTCGATATATGAGATCGATGGATTTCGTTCCTTGTTGCCTGCGCCGTTGATCTTCGAGATCCAACGGTTCTTATGCTTCGACGACTCACTTCTTCCTTAGTCCTTTTCTTTATGTTTTCCACTATTTCTTCAGCGTTTCCTCTGTGGGTTCAAGTTTCTTCAAAGGGTTTCATTCTTCCGCTTCCATGGTTCAACTTCTCTCAGCCTAACTCCTCAGCAAATTCTCACTCCGCTACCTCTCCTAAGCTTCACTCTGTTTCCTCAATTGGATTCAAAGACCCGTGATGATTCCTCTTAATCATTCTCTCCTCTGTGTGTTCTACAAAATTTTCCTGCAACCCTGTTACAGAACCTACGAATTCATATGTAATTCATTCATAAAATACTCATTTCACACATTTACACAGCTAGAAATAAACCTCTATATACATAAGTATAAACAAATGATTACATTCAATACTTTGTGTCTCTCATAGGCCTGATCTTCAATATTAGTGGCCTCCTCCTTTCACTATGCCCGTAGGCTTACATTTATACCAGAAAGGTTCTTTGAACTAATTTTGGTTCAAATCCTAGATCTACTGAACTAACTCCTAAATGTCCTCTATCCTCTATGTCCACTTATAACTTCACTTAATTCCTAAGAACTCTCTCTAGTTCCTCAAATCATGAACTGCTTTAAGAGTTATAATTGACTTCTAACTCTTTTGTCATTACTAACCACTCGTGTTCTCCTTTATTCGAGATCATTTACAAGATATCTCACATTATCTAATTAATTCCTATTCTATGCACTCAAAAGCCTAAATATTACATTAATTCATCACTTAGGAATCCAAATTCCTTAAAATACATGACCCCCCTATGTCCACTAATTTACAATGATTTTCCTTGGGTTGAATGCTCCTGCATCAGACTCCCAAAGTAGAAAATATTTGTGATCTCCTGATCATGTGTCTTCTGATCATTGTCTTCCTGGATCCCATACTTTGTTTCGTAACTGCCCAAACGTCTTGTTCCTTTGTTGTTGTTGCACTTCTGCTATCTTTTGCTCCATCTTCTTCTCCTTGTCAATCAGGTTCATACTCTGATTGATCATCCTTCCTACTATCGTCAACTTTCTCCCTATGGCCGATTCATCATCAGCTTCCACAAATCTTCAATTTCTTTTTCTAGCACATCTTTGGGCTGGCCCATACTCTGCCACTTACTTTTTCCTCTTTCTCTTTGTTTCAGGTTGTTACTGTTGTCCACCAACTCTTCAAACTACTGTTGGTTACTTTTACTTACTGCCTCCTTTCATCCTTGACCTTTTTCATGTTTTTTTTTTGTTTGCACTGAATCATGATTTTCCAGCATTCTCTCCAGCAATTGAGCATCTTTGTTCCATGGATTAAATTCTTCCACTGAATCTTTTTCTTCCATTTTTATTTGGCTACTCATCTATGCCAAATTTCCTCCAGCATCTGCAACTAAACCTGCGTTCACAAAACACTTGTTAAAATAAAAAAGCACAGGACTTTTGTGCCTTATCTTCCTTTGGCAACAATTCAGTTTGCTACTGTGTTCTTTCTCCTCTGTCAACACATTGGTATGTTGTTTTGAATTCTCAAAAGAACTCATGAGACTGTCAACTAGTCTCTCTTCCACATCATCTGCTCTAATGATGTCTTCCTGCTCTAGTCCACCGTAGTGAACTCCTTCTTTTGCAGTGTCAATATGTTGAACTTTCAGTATCATCTCTTTTTTCTTATGATTTTCATTCATGAAAATTCTTTTATCTTCCTTTTTCAGCAATCTATCTTGGACATCTAGCCTTTGTTTTTCCAAGTGCCTTCTTTGAAAGTCTAATTTTCTATATAACTCAATAATTTCAATTGGAGTAGAATTTGGAAATTTCACACAATTTTCCATACCTTCCTTTGTTATTGATAAATCATCAGATGTCCTTTTTCCCAAGGTTAAATCCTTTGCATAGGTTTCTTCTTCCTTAACATCTATCAGTAGATGTCCTTCTTCTTCAGTACATTTTCCCTTTTTGTCCCTTTGTAACTCTTCTCCCGGAGTTATCCTTGTCTCATCATCTTCATTAATATTCTCCTGCATTTGTTCTGCATCCACAGACAAACTATCAATCTTAAAAACATAATACCCTGTGATCCTACTTGATGTTTCAACCATCATATCTCCTTATTGTTCTAAATCCTTCATATGATTCATAAATTCTTCAATGGTCTCCTCTTCAATCTCCTCAAGCCCTTCACTTGGTTGCTTGATATCTTTCCCCAATTGTATATGAGACCTATCTATCTCATCTTCTTCCAGAACAAAGTTTAGATTATGCTTGTCTCTTCCTCCTTTATGACAATATCAGCAAATTCTCCTTCTTTACATGTTTCACCAGCAAACATACACAAATTGTCAGATTTAAAACCATGTGACCCTTTGGCCTCACTTGAAGTTTCAGTCTTCAAGTCTTCATCTTTACTCAGAACTTCACCCTGCTTTGCTTCACAAATGGACACTTCCATTTTCATTTCCAACTCAGATTCTTTGAGTTCTTCCAACAGCCACCTTACTTGCCTCTATTGTAGCCTTCTCTACAACTTATGCCACTTCATTGGCTTCTTCCTCAAGAGCCAACCTAGTCTCTGGCTTTCCTCAAGTATTCTCCTTAATGCATCGAATTGTTCTTTTAACTCTAATCTCTTTGTCAATTTCCTCTTGACTCATCCTCTTGCCATTTGCCTTGGCATCCTCTTTCTTCATCTTTCTTCTACTATGGCATTCCTCAGAACCTCTACTATGACTATCAGTAGCCATCTTCTTCTCTTCTTTCTTCATGAGCTCCTCACTCATCTGCAACAAGCCTCTGCAACAGCTAGTCCTCCTTGCTATAATCTTACCTCACTAAGCTCTCCTCACTCAGTCTTTTGGTAAGCACGGGTCCTCTGTCTGGAACCTCCTTTTGAGCAACACCTTTGCTCCTTCTAGACTTCTAAAATCTCTCACTCTCTCTTGAGAACACTCCAATTGTCCGCTCTCTGTCCAATCTCTTGTTGGATTCTTCAAGTTCATTGCCACTTCTCCTTCAGAGTGTTTTCCTTACTCTGCCTTCAAGAACACATCTGGTTCTCCTCTCACAGCTTCTCTTGTTGTCCTTTGTTGAGATGCTTCATCTGCAACCACAATCTTCAATTTCAATTTGAAACAAAACACACTATCTTACCTCCAAGATCTATGTATGATCTTATTCTCCCATTCTTCTGCACTTTGAATGGATTGTCCTTTGTTTGGTCTCCAAGTCCTCTTTCCTTCAGAACTTGTACTAAGCAATGTTGCTTTCACTTTTCTTCAAGGAATCCTTTGTTCTTGTCTACTCCAAGCCTCTGCTGGAATTGCTACAATCTCCTAGGAACCTGAAAAGTTCCCCTTACAATCTTCTATTGTAGTCTCTACCATTCATTCACTTAACTTATGCACATTACCTTCTTCTATGTGCAAACTCCTTTTCATAGGAAATCTTTCCCCACTTTGATTACAATTCTGCTCTGATACCAAATTATGCCAGGGTTACCCCCTCTTACACCCACAGTATGCATGTACCATTCATAAAAACATTTTTCCCAGGTATTTAACTCTCAAAGGAGTCAAATCTTCATTTAAATATGGTTAAGGTCCCCTTTAATAGTCTCATTCAGAACAATTTATAGACTAACCAAGTCTAATCATTAACCCACCTTTTTCCTTTATATCGGAACTCAATCACCCCGCTTTAACCTTCCTTTACCTTGTTTTAACCTTTCATTTTAATTCTTCCTATCGGGACTTTTAAAACCCTTCATAACCTTTATAAAACCTTCGTTAACCCTTTAACCACACACACACACACACACAAACACACACACATATATATATAGCCTTCCCTCTTTAAACATTGGTTATATATATTTATCACATGAAATCCTTATCTCCCTTGATAATGTTGGATTTACATATAAATTAATACATAAACCTTTTCTAGTTGCTATTTTCCTTTATAAACCTTTTACAAAGGAAATAACCCACAAACACGCAATAATTTACCTTTTCACCTGATACGGCCCCTACACGTCTTTCAAGGTTCCACCTTTATTGAAATTGGGTATCAGGTGCTCCGTGGGTCACATTAATACACACCTCCTCCCGCCTCCGATAAGCGAACATATTCCAGATCTCAAATTATTGAACACTGCCACTATAACTCTATCAGGTCCGCTCTTTCAGACCTTTCCTTCAACGCTTCACCGATCTCCGACCACCTCCGATCGCCGATCAACACTTTATCACTATCGGTTCATCGACATTTACAGTCCACCAACCTTTGACCTATGTCTAATGTGATTGCAATTAGATCGCGACCGTTGATCGGTTCTCGATCCAACAGTCGATATCCTTTCCCGATGCAAATTCGCCTGACAATCCTCTGTCGTTGATCTACAATTAGTAGATCCAACGGTCTACCATGAATTCGGATAGACAATAGGCACGGGGTTTAACCGCCCGATAAAGTGGTTTCCCCTCACTCCTCCGCTGCTATGCTACGTGTCCTCCTATTAGTGGAATCGGAGCCAAATGGTAAAAACAGCTTACTGCTTTCCTTCCGCCCAAAATACATTTCTCTGCCTTTGAGAATTGCTCTTCATTGATTATCCTCCATGCTCCTTCAGCATTCAAAGACCATCGATTTATGAGATTGATTGATTTCTTTCCTTATCGCCTGCGTGATTGATCTTCGAGATCCAACGGTTCTTATGCTTCAGTGACTCACTTCTTCCTTAGTCCTTTTCTTTATGTTTTTCATTGTTTCTTCAGCATTTCCTCTGGGGTTCAGGTTTCTTCAAAGGGTTTCATTCTTTCGCTTCCACGGTTCAACTTCTCTGAGCTTAACTCCTCATCACATTCTCACTTTGCTACCTCTCCTGAGCTTCACTCTGTTTCCTCAATTGGATTCAAAGACCCATGATGATTCCTCTGAATCATTCTCTCCTCTGCGTGTTCTACAGAATTCTGCCTGCAACCCTGTTATAGAACCTACGAATTCATATGTAATTCATTCATAAAATACTCATTTCACACATTTACATAGCTAGGAATAAACATCTATATACACAAGTATAAACAAATGATTACATTCGAGACTTTGTGTCTCTCACAGGCTTGATCTTCAATATCAGTGGCCTCCTCCTTTCACTCTGCCCGTAGGCTTACATTTATACCAGAAAGGTTCTTTGAACTAATTCTGGTTCAAATCCTAGATCTACTGAACTAACTCCTAAATGTCCTCTATCCTCTATGTCCACTTCTAACTTCATTTAATTCCTAAGAACTCTCTCTAGTTCCTCGAATCATGAACTGATTTAAGAGTTATAATTGACTTCTAACTCTTTTGTCATTACTAACCACTCATGTTCTCCTTTATTCGAGAGCATTTACAAGATATCTCACATTATCTAATTAATTCCTATTCTATGCACTCAAAAGCCTAAATATTACATTAATTCATCACTTAGGAATCCAAATTCCTTAAAATACATGACCCCCCTATGTCCATTAATTTACAATGATTTTCCTTGGGTTGAATGCTCCTGCATCATTGCTCGCTCCAGCTATTTCCCATTTCCTTCTTCGAACATCTGAAACAAGTAAACAACAGCAAACAACAACAATGATAATAGACAAACTGTAATTCAACCTACTTAACAAGTCAAGAAGCATTAATCCATAAACATGTGAGATGACACATTATGTAGGAAATCAATCAATAGCTGCATATATATTGAATCAAGAAGAGATTACAACCATTGTATTGACGTTGTTGTTCTCCTTCGACAAAACCAGGTTCCCACACACTTTCGTTAGCATTTCATAATGGCCTCTGTTGTCACAAAACCATGTACTAAGGGCTGCTACTTAGTAAGATCTCATGCAACTGTTTCAAACCAGGCTTTTAGCTAGGGATTAGCCTCCCTAACCTGAGAGGGCTCTCTCAAAACAAACTATTGATTTATCCTTAAGTACAAAGAGGGCTAACTCTTGAAATGAGAATTTATTAAACTTGCTGGTTGGACAGACAGCATAACATTTCTTCCATTGGGCTCATGGAGTCAAACATCTTCTAGTAAACTATTAACTGTTCATTCATAGAAGCCAAGGCATGTAATGTTTAAACATTCAAGACATTCATCAAATAACCATCAACTGATAAGTACACACAGGAAGTCTGAGCACTAGGTGAATTCAGAGTGATTGTGTCCCTAAGGAGCTGTAAAACATGAAGGACAAGAACCTCAACTTACAAGTATGCACAGGAAGTCTGAGCATCAATGATGAATTCAGAGTGATTGCATACTCATAAAGCTGCAAAACTTACATTTGGTAAAACAAAACCACCAACATCTTGAGCATTTTAACACATTATGAATCTTGGGAAGAATAAAACAGTCTATCTATTACTGTAAAAAGCTTTATACATAAACCAATAAAAACTCTGTCTTTTGCATAAGTATCCAACCCCTTTTACATCAGAGTTTCTCCTATATATAGGAGAACAAAACTTAAGCTATTTGAGACTCCTCCTCCAGCATGAGGGGAGCTCGATGTTTATCATTAACTAACAATCTTATCTAATCTTAAACAAACTTATTAAATACATCATGTATTATGCAGTAAATACATAGAGTCCTAATCCAATTTAAACTCTAATTCTAACTCCTCGTATGCATGATTCTCTCCTGATCTTTGACATCTGTGCTTTTCCTGAAGTGGCTGAAATGTGTTTGAGAAGCATTCAGTGAATGGGCTGCTTTGGATTCCAACTGTGCTGCTGACTTAACATTTGATGAAGATATGTGCCCTGTTTTCCCGGTCCCTGCTTTCCTTAATCTGCTCGGATATATAATAGCATGTTTGAAATCTTTAATAACCTAAGGCATGTACCGCTGCTATGTTTCTGATGTGCTATAGGTGGGATTGATGGACAGGTGTCTCTCTTTAAAATTCTCGCTCATAATATCAAATAGCTGCTCTGCATTTAAAATCATCACCTACAGCAGTTTCGTAGCGCGCTACGAAACTGCTGTGTGAATTAAAAACACAGTCCTCCTTTTATTCAAACCAGTAGAGCCATGGTGGCCTGATCTTCTCCCACTTCAGTCTTTGACGGATACTAGTTAACTCATCAAGCAGTTCTTTTGTACGGGATGTAAGCATTGTACGAATAGATACCTGTGGTGAGGAATAATCCTGAAGAAGAACGTTGGCTATTTACTCACCAAGCTTTTTATGGTCCCCCAAACTCGACAATTCTGCTAAATCAACGGGTGCCAGTCCTGCCTTGTCCATGTCCTTATGACGAGTATTTGAATCCTGAAGCAAACACAATAGACAATCCACTGCCATATACTGCCAATCATCTGAGGAACGTGCGCCAATCATCTGAGGAACGTGCAATATTACAAATTGTTTCAATAACACTAGGGCAGTTTACAACAGGTGGCCGATCAAGTTTATGATGGCAAATAGTTCGTAACAGCCCAATACCAGCTGGTGAATTCTCATTTACAAAGCCACCCCACATGCCAGGTAATTTAACAAGAAAAACAGGTTTGCAAACAACTGAGAGAAACTCTGATTTGAATGCAAAACAATTTATAAGTTGAAGTGACCAGCACTGGAGCTGGCTAGCCCATTCTTCAGCCTTTTGTGACTTCCAAGCCTCCCATGCCATGAGTAAGGAGGTCATAATGATAGCTAAGCCGCCTATCTACAAATTGGTAGAAATGTGTGTATACAATCTCAAGGGAACTTAGTGCCAATCTGCATTGAAAGTTCAAGGACTTCTCCATGACTTGCTACTGCAGGAAATGTACTATCATATGTTTCCAAATGACCAAATGCTCGCACTGCCACTCTTTGTTCCACCCAGGTCAATCGGCCTCTTAAAAGCTCCACCAATGGAGGAATGACACCAGCCTGCACAGCCCTTTCTGCAAATTCCTCCATGTTCATGACATATGATCCAATAATATGAGCTAGATCAATGAACTCGGGATCATTCGGATGTGCCATGGCAGTGTTCCACAGGCCACTGATGGCAAGAACCTGGCCTTCATCATCTTGAGAGGGTAGGTCCTTAAAAAACTTCATAATACTTGTTCGACGCTTACTTGGATTTGCCCCTTTCATAACACAAAAGAAACACCCTGGATATGGACAGTCAAGACGATTTTTATCCATGCCTCACCAATGAAGAAGAAGAAAAAGCCGTAACATTACCAAACATGCTTTGATAAGCCCCAAAAGAGCTTTAGAAAAACTTAACTGCTGGTCTAGACATAGAGCCTTGGGATGTGCTGCCGAATGGGACCTTGATGACTGCAGGGACCAACGCTTATATGCATTCTCGGCAGGATTTTGAGTATGCCTTTTAACAACAATTTTGCCACCTGAAGCACTATTATTTTCAGTCAAACAGTGTATGTATGACTCTACATAATATAGCCTACCGGCTCAAACCAGGGTTTCGATTATCGTCAAAAATGACCCAATCGAATGCTCAGGCTCCTTTTCCTTGTGGCGGTCTATCACCGCCTTTGTCACCGCTATAACTCTTGTCAATCATATACCTGCTTTATGAAGTCTCGAAGCTTATCAACATTGCCGCTGTCTGGGAATTGATGACGTGGATCGATTTTTTTTTTTGAAATATATTTCTTTTGCTTTCTGATTGCCACCATGCCGCTTTACCGTCTTGACACCTGAACGCAGCACTAAATTATCCACATTGGCCTTACGTTCACACTTCTGGTCTTTACTCTACCCCTTCGCTCTTCTTCCGATTGCCACCTGTAGAAACATGTTCTGGATTAACATAGGCGTAACTTGGACAACGCCGAATCTTGGTATTTCCATCTGATTGGTCTGCTTCAGGCATGTCTCTGGTTTCTGGAGCAGTTTCAAAACAGAGTCCTTTGCCATCTCCAGGAGGAAAATCCATTCCAGATAGCTTCACCCATTTTCCACATAGATGCACCATTAATGTTTGATTATCTACTCGAACCCTGCGAAGCTCTGTTAAAGTTTTCAATCGACTTTTTGCCATTGTGGCTTCAAATTAGGAGAGCATGAAAAGAGTGAACAAACTGTAGTATCAATACTCGTCTAGGCGCCAAAGGCAAACACAAAATACCTGGAACACAAGGAATGGTTCCATACAGTGTTCCTTCATCAATTTCCGAAAAGTGGGCTGTGGAAACTCAAATACATTTCGCCCCCATTTCTCCACAGCTGCATTCACTTTTGTATCTGATCCATATCCTAAAATTGTAATGGTTGAGCAAACATAATAAAATGAATTGAGGAAAACCAAACCCTCAAACTCGTGCAAGACAACCATACCAACTACAATCAGTGCCAGAAGGATCGCCAGAGATGCTAATAGCTTCCACTGTGCTTTGTGAGTTTGAATTTCATTAGCAAACTTATCTAGGCCATGGCTTTGAGGAGCAGATGAGGCCGAAGCTCTTTGTGTAGATTAGCAAACACATTCTCGTTGATTAAACTCGAGTTCTTGTATTTCTCCACAAAATCGTTCTTTTTTCTGAACTTGTCCTGATCAAGAAAATGCAATAGAGCCCACAGTTCTTCAACACTATTCTGCAAAGGTGTCCCAGTAATCAACAACTTATCTTTGGTACTGAATTCACAGAGAGCAGTGTAGAATGAGGTTTCACTGTTCTTCAATCGGTGTGCTTCATCAACCATGAGATGATTCCACTTGATCTTTAAGAGAATGGCCCTGTCTTTCAACACAACCTCATATGTGGTCGATAATATGTTTAACTTAATAAGTCGGCCAGTCTTCTTGTTGGTATAAAATTCATATTCCTGGCAAACCTCTCTACTTGCAAGATTGCCAACATAAACAACAACATTCATGTCAGGTAGCCATTTGCGGAATTCTTTTGCCGAGTTTGTTAATGTTGACAAAGGTGCAATTACTAGGAAAGGACCGTGTATCTGCTACACATTCTGTAAAAACCCAAGCATTGACACAGATTGCACAGTTTTTCCAAGGCCCATCTCATCTGTAAGAATAACATTTGTATCATTCCTCCAGCTGTTCAACATAGACCACATATTTTTTATTTAAGGCAGAGACTTCACTTTCCAACTGCTAAAACACTTAAACATTTTGCGCTGCGAAACTGCTAAAAGGGTTAATGTGCTTATTTGCAAACATTTAGCATCGAAATTTTGTCAGTGATAACAGCCTCAACAATGATAGTTTTAAGGCTCTTCCCTTTAGGCTTCACACTAAACCAAATTCACAGTTTTCCCTCGCACACAACTAGAGAGATACAACTATGAATAGCTTGATGTTTACTCCAAACTTAATTAGCACTAGCACACCAACATTAAAACTCCAACACTAGCTTGTGCTTGTGAAAAAGGGAGTTTTATATAGCATGAATGGATGGGAGATGGTTCTTCTTCTCATGGGATAAGGTCTTATCTCTTGAGGTAGTTCCATCCTTATAGGGGAAAGGAGCCCAAATTGACATTCTCAACTCCATCCGGCGCAAAAATTTACTAGACTTCCGTTACGAAGCTTCTAGAGCTGGAAGCTTTGGCTCCTTATTTAAAAAACTTTGCAAAAGAGGATTGGCGCGACTGAAACAAAGCTAAATCACTCCAATCGGCGCTAAGGACAGTGTTAATCCCTACATATTGGTGCGAGGAAGACAAGGGTCATTAGCGTCGGTCTTGTAAACTAGGAAAAATAGAAGATTCTGGGAAAATGGTGCAAAAGGGAATTGTTTGCTCATGAAGAGGGACACAATGGGAGTTTCTTCATGAAGGTGAAGCATGTAGAGTTCACTGTAGAGGTCCTCCAGGATCAAGGAACGGGGATTACAGGGACAGTGATAAAATGTTGTGTAACAGATGCCCCCCTAAAGCGTGAAGTTCGAAGTAGAGTGAGGGATGAAATGCTTTATGAATCAATGTGGGGAATCAGAGTCTGTCGTCAGAAAAATTTCAAGCAAGTACATATACATATACATAACTAGAAACTCTGTCAAATGATACATGAATCATGGCATGCACGCAACCATACAAAGACTGATAATGTAAATGGATCCAGGCATGGGCACAACCATCTGATAAAGAGGATCATATCGAAACTAAGATATGGTTACAACCATCCATCTAAGAGAGACATGCATATCAACATAATCATGTCACATCACCTTGCAACATGGACTTTTGTAATCTAAGCCCAGGGTCTTACGCTCCAACATGACCCAATCAAATTACAAATTCTAACATGTGAATAGATGTGTTGACGTTGAACATGCTAGAAAATCGCTTGATTACCAGCCAATGATGTAAATTGTTAACAAGCGTGATAGAAACCACCAATAATGACAATGGTCCTCAAGGTACTATCATCACAATCCACAAAATGTGAATAGAGGAACTAAAGTCGAACACTCGTGAAATCACTCGATTGAAAGCCAGTGATGTGAACTTGTCGTCGAGTGCGAAGAACTTGCCATTAAGGCATGCAAGTTCTAAGGTATCGGAAGGGAGTCTCTTGGTCAACTTCCCAGATAATGAGCTGAAGTCGACAGGAAACAACCGTGTTGAAGGAGGGCCATAATGTATCCCACATAATCGACACGAGACAAAGGGATGCAAAATGATTTTGGATGATAAAGAGAATAAGGGCAAAGTGTAACTGCAGAAGGACAACTCTTGAACATATCGGCGACACAACTAGAAGTTTGGCAGCTTTTAGATCCATAGGAATGGTGGTCATGATGATGTGGCAAAGATCAAATGGAAGGCAAAAATGATTGGCCCAACCCAGGAAGGTCAATGATACAAAGGAGGATATCCCCTCCTAACACAAAGTAGAAAGTGTCATGTTCAAGAGTGAGCTGCTAACAAAACTGATTAGATTTCCAAACTTTCCCCCACCATCCCTCGCAAGTACCCCAATTATTTTTTAACCACAAGCTTGAAGGGGATAGCATATGCTTGCACTATAAGTTCATCCTTCGGATGAATCCGACCTAGTAAGTTTAACGAGCCCTAGGAAGGAGAAGCTCATGTTCGTCATGATAACGAATCCGATGTTGTTGTATGTTTTAACAAGTCTGAAAAAGGTGCAACTCGGTATCTTTTTCATGTTTAGAGAGTTTGAAAAAGGCACGGAAAATAAAACTCCACATGGTCCCTTTTCGTACATTTGTGTCTCTCGAGCCCAAAAAGGTAGAAAATGATACTTGAGAGAACCGCTTGACCATTTCAGTCAAGGAGTACTTTTTTCGTAAATAGTGCATCCCAGCCCGAAAAAGGGGTAAACGTATACTGGGCGCACGACGTTTTGCATCCATTAACGAGTTCAAAACGACAAGATCTCGACAATCTTGTTTAAAGGGTCGAAAAAGAGCCTGAAAACAGACCCCTCATTTTTATTCTCTTTAACGAGTTAAAAAAGGGAAAAATACTCAATGATCATTTCATTTTTACAAGTCAGAAAAGAGCTTACAGGTGAGTCGTCCTTGAGGAACGAGTGGTATAAAGGCTAGCAATTGGTTTCAGAAATGGTGGAACTTATCAAAACATGTAATGGCCAAGGGGCTAGCTAATAAAACCACTCATCACTGCAGTCCCTCGGGAAAGGAAAAACAACCAAGTGAAAGCATATTATTGGCCAAAGAGATGACGGTGATGGAATGAAACAACCAAGGCTCGTCTAGCAGAAATTATCTGATAAAAATGGCAATCACGAGATGTAAATTGGGCATGGGTTCATTTTTACACAAGATTGAACCATGGAGAACTCTGCTTGGATTCGGTTTCATGTTTACACAAGCTTGAAATGAAAAACTATGCTTGTTATAAGTTTGCATGCCCCCAGCGTAATGACTCAATCGAGGTACATGCCCCCCGAGCTTCATTTCAGTCAACTAGGTGGATGGAATGAAGGTTCACTTTTGAGATCTTGGAAAGACTCGACTAGGATTTTATGAGATCTTAATCAAAGACTTGATTTGGAAAAGGAAGTTGCTTCATTTTTTAATGAGGTTGACATAGTAAAAGAACTATCCTCGAGACCCTTGTTTCATTTTTTAACGAGCTTGACACAAGACAAATATCTATTTTCTCATATAGCTGCATGTAGGAGCTTTTTCTAGATGACAGTTGTAGGGCCTTGTAACTGAAACCTAATTCAAGATCAACCGTTAAAATTTATTAAATTAACCTAAGGACATTGAAACTTAATGCTTACATTTAGTGGTCTAGGCTAGAAAGGTGTTGCGGTGTCTTTAAACCTAGCACCGGTCGTTCGCTTCAGCATTAGACAGCGCTATTACGGACTTATGTTCCTCGTACCGTTGTGTATATAAAGGGAGACCCCACTAGGTTTGCAATCCTTTATCCGTTGGAAGTCGAGTCTATCACCTTGTAAATGTGATACACCAAACACAACATTCGAGGAGATTGCGTGCCCGTACTTTTCGGTTCGCCAGGAGGTATTCTGCAGTTCAGGGTTACTTGGTAATCCTTCATGCCTAGAGTACCCTGAGTAGTCATTTTTTATCTTTACTGACTCTTTCAATTTGAAAAGATCATCGAGCACTTGTCCTTTTGAGCTCGTTAACTCCAAAAGCGACTAGAGTCATCTTTCGTCCTTTCTCAACTCTTAAAACATGAAAAGGTAAAGTTTTGTTTCAGTGTTCTAAAATTCACTTCTCATGAAATATTCCTAGTAAAAGTTGTCTTCCTTAGTAATTCTTTAGGGTTGATTCCAATGGAAACATTTCCAAAGTCCACCAATCAAGGGTTCCCCTCAAATGGGAATCCTGGTCCTTTTCCTTCTTTTGGAAATGCTGGCGCTTCTTATGTGGCAATGTTGTCCCTTCCAGGGTTAACCATTGGTTTACCTGTTTGGTTATTTTCGACCTTGGTGGTCTCGAGTGTCCCGACTCCTGCCCAAACATCTCCTTCATTTGAATCACGTCACGATGATTATAAGGTTGACCCCTCGCATTCCTCCCATATTTCTTCACTGTAGAGGTCCTCCAAGATCAAGGAACGGGGAGTACAGGGACAATGACAAAATGTTGTGTAACACACCTTACCACACAAAATCCATCCTGGTTCCCACCTAATCCTAGACCCTCATGCAAATCAACACTTCATTGTTATAACATTTATTGGTGGTTTATCATGATAGACCCTTCCTATGGCACTCCCACATCATCATGCCTCACCTCTTACTAGAACAAGGTAAGGCTATCTCCCTACCAAATCATCGTGTGATGGGAGATAATCATTACATGACGAATATACCCCTATATCTCATAGTATCTGTTAACTACACCACCCAAGGAGCTTATTGCCCCACCAAGGCCTGCGACCACAACATGAAAATTATTTGATCCCCGATGGAAAGAATCTCAGTCTCGTGGCTCCCATCCACTGGGATTGCCTTGGGACAACACACCCAATCAGTTCCCTGAGCATGAATGAGAATTCTATCAATGAAGTGATGGGAGGAACTCTCGGTCTTGTGCTCATTGACACTTACAAAATATATGCATCTATTCCTCCTTATTTGTAGCATCGATGAAGTTCAATAACTCTCTTACATAGAGGTCATGACTCCATCACTTCCTTCTCATAGGATTTGCATTCAATCACTCCCAAAGGACAATAATAGAATTTCCCCACATTAAGTGGAGATCTTCTCGACCCTTACACAGTTGTTTAAACATCCATATAAGCTGAAAAAGAGCGAATGCACAGATGCAAGCAGTCCAATGGCCACGAACCATTAACAATACTAATGAAATTCATGTGACATGCACAATCATGCAAATGACTAAGAATGTTATGATTTCTTAACCCAACAACTCATGTTTATAATAAATATACAAGCAACATAGGGATTTCCAAATCCCTCATATCATGATAACAAACATGTAAGCATCTCATCACAAGCACACAAGAACACACCATCTAATCAACAGTGTCGGTGCACCCTACGTAACCCCGCTCACACATCATATAGATCTGTAACCATTAAAGAAAATCAAATGCAACCAAAGTCAGAACAGTAGCTACCCAGATCTTCATGATACAAAGATAAATCATACCCAAGGTATTGAGACAATCAAATAGTCCCAAAAACACCCTACTCATATAAGTAGTTGCCTAATTCATATTCATAACAATGGGAAAAGTAACCAAATGAGCATGTAATAACAAAGGAATTCCTGGCTAGTATTAGATCACCAGGCATAAACAAATCAACTCTCCCCGTAATGAGTCAATAAGGTTATATCCACCTATTTTAGACAACTCATATCAATATAATACGTTAAATGACTAGTCACCCTAGTTATATGACAAAACAAGCATTATTACTTGAATATTACATGAAATAGACATTGGCCACTCAAGACGCAAGTATTTACAAAGAAATAAACACTTACCTAATTTATATAAAGTTACTGGCAACTAGAGGGGGGACTTCAACTCTCCTCCCAATCGTAGGCTAATCTACACTACAACCTTTCTTATCGATAGCCACCCCTGAGCCATATTTAGAGCCTGGTTAGGGTAGAACTCAAGGGAATGTATTGCGTCCAATCAATAAACAACCCAAGAGTCCAAGGATTGTGAATCCTTCTCCTTAACAACAAGTTGTTGTTCCTTTCCATGTCACAATCATGCCTACCAACATACATAATGATCCATGCCTTCTCTTTTTCACTATTTCTGCATGTGCTCCACTTCCAACACAACCTCTTCACCTTGATCTCCTGCACTCATTATGAGCACTAACCCTTGTTTATGGAATAATCCCCTTTCTCTTAACCCCTTTTCCTGCTCCCCCCCTGTTGTATTTGTTTCTCAAAGGCAGTTCTTGGTTGTGAAACTGCGCCGAGAAACAAACTCGACCAAACTTTAGGTTCAAGTTGCCCCTTGAACCAGAGGGGGTTCCCTCAAGTGCTACGGGGATTTTTTTTTAACGTTTTTCATTGTCACTGGACAATAGCCTACTATGAAGCACACTAACCACATCTATGATTTGTATAAGTGGTTACTCATGAGTATCCAATCTCTGCCCAAAAATAAAGTCCTCTCTCGCAGAGGTTTTATCAAAGTTCCAACAAACAATTCCAACATAATAACATAGCTTTAAAGAATTTGGTACATGAATAGAAGAGAAATCAGATAATTAAGTATCCATACTGAATACTCAGTCAATCAGACTTAGTAGATGCGTATAGAAGATTTCTATAGCCAAACACATATACATTCAAGAGATGACAGAAGGCAACAATTAAATGGTGTAAAGGAGTTGTTTTAAACAGGTTGTTCAATTAGCTAGTATCATAATGATGATAACTTTGTAGTGGGCTATCATGGAGGTTGATACTCAAACCTAGCCTTTCCCTAGCTCCTATGTTACCTTGAACATATGCAGAAATAGATTATGAAATCACAGGGAAAGACATACATGAGAAACAAATTATGTCATGAAACTAAAGCCATAATACTTCAATTAAAAATTTTGCATTAGAAGTCTTTACAAAAATGGCAGGGTTTTGGCATCAAAAGCCAACCCTCTTGCATTACATTTGATCAAATATATAGAAAAACACATCCCATCAACTATTGCTATCTGTTACAAACATTTTGGAAACAAAATAAAATAACAAACTAAAAATAAAACTAAATCCATGAAAGGTTGAAATGTATCTCTAATATTTAGAGATAAGTCAATCCTTTTGGAATAAAAATGCTCAAAAACTGCCATTTGTCATTGAGTGTCCCATGTGGCCTTTGGACAGTTGATTCATTGCTTTGAATCTGGGATTGGTTAATTGACTGTTGATTTTCTGCCTCAAATTTTCCTTTGGGTGCTTTTTCATAATCTATCTTTGATTATTGAAATCTGCCACGTGAATGATCTGATTGCTCGGGAAAAATCGATGTTTCCAAATGCTCAGTTTCTACTAAAAATCCTCCATGAATGTTCAAAAACTACATTGAAATTGCTAAATGGTTTCAACATATCTAATCTTGGATGGGATGCAACTGCTACTTGTTTCCAAGTGTTAAGATTTGAACATTGATATTCATACTTGAAATCTGCAAATGGTTCTTGGTTACTTAATTTATGCCATCTATTTGCAACTATCAAATATGTCTTTGGATTTAGCTACCTTCATATACCAAAATGATTACTTGGAATCTTGATTATTGAGTATACCTTCCTCAATCATTAGATTCTTTAATTTTATTCTACGTTGTAGCTGAAGGCAACTAATTTCTCTCTTTGTTGCATTCGTGATCAAGCAAAGTTTCCAACCATTTTGCTTTAATTGTACGCCTAACTTTGAGTACTTACTAGTTCTAACAACTGCTAATTTATGTTGTTATCCATATCTAAGACAACTTTGTAAAAATTAAGATAACTCCCTGATGCTTAAAATGAATTTGAATCCATCTAATTCAACAAATCCACCATAGAATCTCTTCTAACTTCATATTTTCATTAACATGATTAGAACGTTAGAATTATTGAATTCTCCACATTGATTAAGAGCATGACATAACATTGGACTTGGCAATTCCAAGCCCAATTCGTAATTCTGGTATTTGACCTTCAATTGATTACTATTCAATAATTCCAATACTTGTTTTGACTTGGAGGGCTCCATTTAGTTTGCTACCAATTTCATGACTTCCGTTTCGTTTTTACCAAAGTATACATTGTACCAATTCATTATATATCTGTGTGTGTGTGTGTGTGTGTGTGTATGTATATCTTCCAGTCTAGTCTTAATTCTCCATCAATACTCTCGTGAATTGCATATGATGGCAGGGCTTTATCTCAAACCACACATTAAGGCAGAATGAACCAAAAATTTTAGTTCTCGCAAAGCAACCTCTATGTGGTTGTCTTTTAACCCAAAAGGCTTTATGAAATTTTTAACAAGGTCTTTTGTTGCTACGCAAAATTTCATTTTGAATGGTCAAGAGTGATTAAGAATAGCCACCAATGAGATATTTAAAATCACCAAAAAAATGTTCTCTACTCAAGAGCTCCACCAAAGTAACCCCACAACATAATTGCATGAATGCCATCATCAGAGATATAAGCTTCATAAATTGCTTGGGTCAAGATTTGTACTCTAGCTGCAATTTCTATTGGGAGTTTGGGCTTCTGTCATTTGTACATCTAGTAAAATTATAGTACTTGGCGGTAACAACTGGATCATGTTCCATGAAACGATAAGGATGATTCCCATATTTAAATACATTTTCATCTAGAACATGGTGGAAAAAATGCTTTGAGGCAAGTTTTATTTCGAATTTAATTACCTCATCCCTCTCTAACAACTGATCCTCTGAAAAGAAATCCATTGCTTCTTATCCAACAAAGAATTTGGAAAACATCCACATTTTATAAAACCTATCCTTAACAATCACTGCTTCTTTGAGTTTTTGTCACAACATTAGAAAACTCATCCACCATCCTATTGTTTTTGAAATCACCTTCCCCTGCAACTAATTTCTCTCTTTGTTGCATTCGTGATCAAGCAAAGTTTCCAACCATTTTGCTTCAACCACTACCTTGATCTTCTCATTGATTTGCCAAACTCTTCATTTATCCTTCCTAAGCACATGTCATTGAAGAAAATCTTTGGAATAGATGAAGAACTTGCCATTTTTTCTATCTCCGTCTTTTTGCCAAGACAAATGTTAATATTGATTTTGACAAATTTGAGGCCCTTTTGTCTTAAGAAGGATCTAACAACTCGACATTGTTGATTCTCCGAAGATGAAAACAAAATGATATTACCCTCAAAGACAGGCTCTACAACTAAATTTAGTAATTGTTCACCTTGACTCTGACTATGTTGTATTAACCTTTACCTCTGCTTTCAATTGAAATAAGCACAATAATACAAATGGTTGTGATGATACAACATTTAACTAAGGTTAAAATGGTGGAAGGAATAATAATTTAGCCAAAGGGATTTAAATGGTGGAAACCATTTATGGTTTGCAGGGGCTGGAGCTGATGGTAAGTGGTATTTCATTGGGGGACGTCGCAATGCATATGGAGCTACCACGTATGTCATGGTGGTTTTAACAAACCACTAATTGCGAACCCCCCCCCCCCATCTATTAAAATTCGGACAACGTGGGAACTCAATTGTAGCCATTGATTTCCTACAATACGATGATAAGCCTTCAAACGTGCGCGCTTTATAAAATAAGCTATCGGCATGCAAATAAGTTGTAATTAGACCCACAATTCAACTTTCCTTGACAACCATTCACCATTTTGAAGAGATCTAGTAGTATTTGCTAAAACATTAATAAGGATTTTTACCCATTACAAAGTTGACCACATGGTATTGTTTGGTGAAACTATAGCGTTGAAAAAGCGTGATTTACCCACAAAACTAACTAATTGACATTGACACTTGCACACCATGGACAATCTAATCATTAAAACAAAATTCGGGTGCTTAAACTCTCTGGTATCAAACACAGAAAAATCACCAATCCATTGGCCATGAATTTTCTTTTATGCTACGAAAATAAACCTTGAAATTATCCTTGGTGCCTTTCCCTTCACATAAATGGTTGTGATTTCAACTTTGGATATGGTGCTCGGTCAATTTCAAGTATTTCTCTTTTATATTCACAGAGGAAAAAAAACCCACATTATATAAAGGAAGTATTATTTTGGTGCTTATATGTGTCACCGCTTTGATTCTTTGTCAACACGTAATGCACAATACATTGAACCCTTAATAATCTTGGAGATTAGGACCTCAAAAACCAAAAATAATAATAAATAATATTTAATAAAAGTAATTCGTAAAATATAAATTATTATTTTTTATAAGATTAAATTTATTTAAAAACTAAAATCAATATTAAAAATTAACCCAACAATTGATATAGGAACCTTTTTGCCCAAAAAAATTGCATATGTCTAAAAATTTAGCCAGAAAATTGATTAGCAAATTTCGAAAAAAAATTGTAGCCTTTCTTTGACAAGAAAAGGCTACAACACCCCCTTGTGCGTTGACCACACCAACTCCTTCCATGAGAACAATATTGCCTTTGTCCTCGTGCGCAAGTGCCCATGCCATCATAAAAATGCTTGTATAGGGTTTGTATTTTAATTTATGTAGGAGCTCGTTCTCCTTCGATGCATGTACTGCCTTGTCTACAATTTCGTATAGGAAGATATGTGACTTTTAATTGCACTTGAGTTTAGTCATTTCCCCAAGCAATTCCCCTAGCAACTTCCCCACTCAAGCTTTGAACCTGTGTCCTCTCCTCAACCAATTTTTGTATTACATTTCCGCATTATTTATATGAATACAAATCATAATAATGTGTACAAGAGGTGTTAACCACAAGGGATGTCACATTGTCCAATGTTGCATAAATTATGGGCGCGCTTATCACCATGTCCTCCACTATATCGGTTCCTTGAATATGGTGTACAATCTTGACTTTGTCTCTTTTGTTAGGGTAGTCTTTATACATGTACTTTCCCTCATAACCCCAATACTTGGTGGGTTGAAATCTTGGGCTTTTTCCCAATGAATCATCTATCCTTAGTTCACTTTGGGTCGGTTGAGTTTGATAATTTGCTTGAGAGTTGCTCTTGAAAAATGAAGGTTTATATCTCCTCTTCCCTTTCTCCACCTTGGCTCTCTTGTTGTCATCCCAAGTTTTTTTAAAGGCTAGGTTATTTTTGTTTTGTTCCTAAAGGCACTATGCCTTCCTCATAGCTTCATTTAAGTCTCAGGGTCATCAAATTTAATTTTGTCACTATAAAATGATAGTAAACCAATTGAAAATCTTTTTATTTTGATATTTTCATCCTTAATTTGGGTGCATATGCTTATGATACCATCATTCTACTATGTTTTACATACTTAATGCACACTTTCATGCAATGCATCCTATAATTGACCATTACAACATAATTAAACATGTAGAAACACATAATTTGTGAACAACCTATAATTTACAAACCATCATAACATAGAACAAATAAATATAACATAACACTTATCTTTCAAAAATGACACCAACTAGCTATAGACCTCAAATGTTCCACCTAACCATAGATTGTGTTGCTCATAATTTCTCAGTGGTGGGTCACTCTTGAGCTAGGGCTATGACTCTAATGGGGAAAAAGGCCACCTAAGCCAACTATGGTTCACCATTATACCAACACAATAACAAGCCAAGGTACTTGAATCTAGTAGCATCCAACCAACAATCTCTCATCCCCCATCGACCTACACCAACCAAGGTAGTGCACTCCCTTCTTTACACCCACAGTATATACCCTTCAAGGGTTCATAATTCAAGGCAACTAGGGATGTCTCAAAACTATGTGGCTTCCAAGAGTTCCAATTACCCTTAGAAGTATTTAGGTACCTTAATAGCCTCGCACCAGAGAAACCTATCACTATACCCAAATCCACCTAGAATTAATAAGGTAACAATATCATAAGGTCATACCCCTTTTCTTTCTACCATAAATTTCAATAACTAGTCATATTCCCCTCATGGGAATGGAGTGATATTAAAATTTTCCCTTTCATGTGCATGTGTCATTCTTGATAAGTGGCACTTTGTGAAGTAACTTTGTGGACCTAGGATAAAAACATATCACTTTTGAATTTAGGCATATTTTAATAGTGGCTTAATCCCCCATGCTTAAGCCCTTCATTACCTGGCCCCCTAGTCCCTTTTCCATTCATGGAGTCTTATCCCCCTATACTCTCTTGCTTAACTTGGTTTGCAACAATGATGTATTTTATTAGTATTCATGTGGTTACATATTTATAAATCCTAGCCATTTAACACATAGCCTTATTTCCCTAAAACACATATATACATTAGCATGAAGGCCCCAAAATATTTTTCTGTTCACCAGCCTAAACATGATATGTACAATACACACTGGGGTCATCCTTGGAGTGATACATCGACAAAGAGCTAAAAGTGTTAATAGGGAAATTGTTAATGTCTTGTTGCTACAACAAAACATTGATAACATTTATTGTTTTAGTGGGAGAAGGTTACAATATTTGAGAAAACGCTTCAAAGGAACAAGTCTAGCTCTAATTTCCCTTAGATAATCCATGGATTATATATTTTGACAGCTTTTGTTACACCTATATAATAGCGAGATGCAATTGTTTCACTCAATGTTTTATTCCTCTCCCATCTTATGGCAAGTGAATTTAGGGAAGCGTGAAATGGTGGGTTCACAACTTTTTCAACCTCAAATTGAATACTTAAGTAAGCGTCAAAGACCCTTTTTTTTAATGAAAATAATAAGATTTACCTACAACATAATACATGAACCTACAATAATATTTTAGACATGAATCTAACATCTTTGTACAATGTTACAAAATTATAAAGGTCATTTACTTCACATTTCATAATAAAGACATAATCCTCTCCCCAACACCGTGTGTAACTTCACCTTTTCCATTAAGACATTTATTTCCTTTTAGGCAAAAGTAAGCATATTAACATGAATTATTAGGAAAGTGTATAAATTTAAAGGCTACTTTGAAACAATATGGATTCCATAGATTGATGCCTATCAACCTTTACCCGCCATTTAATTTATATGGCTAAGCTAAGTTATACTTCAGTTGTCAATTAGTAACGGGGATACTTATTTTTTTTTGAATTAAAACCTTTATATTACTAAAAGAAATTGATTTATATTGATATAAAATTGCACATAGAGGGTGCAAATCCTCTTAGCAATCCTCCTATGTCGCTTAGCCAAAACAAAACACTCTTCAAAAACAAAATACATGTGAATCAAGGTCATATATGGCTTGACTACCTCCCCATACATACTAGAACAGATACATATGCAATTACCAACAGAGGGGTGACTAGCTCTATCACCCACACAAACATTCTCCCAAAAAATCATTAGGACAAACAATTACACCATACCTGGAGTGCCACCAAGCACTAAGAGACTGCTAGGCCATGACCCTCCAAACACTGCTTCAATGACATTCGCCACATGCAACGAGAACCCAACAAAGTCCACCTAGGAATAACAAAGCCTTCCACACACACAAAAAAATATGCATACCACCATTAACATATAACAAAATGTGAGAATAAGAACACTAGAGTCTAATAAAAAGTGCCAGAAGCACCCCGCAAAAACACAAGGCCACAACCAGACTACATTGTCATTATCCCAAGACTAAGAGGCCAACAAGAAACCTATAGAGGGAAAAACTAGAAGCATAAAAAAACCACAGACTACCCACCCACCACTCACGCTCATTGATCATCTTCTGAAGACGAAATATTAGCTGAAACCCTTGCGTTGGAGCCAGGAGGATCCATCAGGTCCCCACCATTTGTGTCATAAGCTATATGGATTTCCACATGTGCTAAACAAGCATCAATTATATCCAAGTAGAACATCTGATTCCTAAACATCCTCTTAAAATCCTTAAAGAGGTGAAGATATTATATTTCTCCACTTGCTTGTCCCTCAATATCAAGCCCAACAAAAGAAAAAGCGCCCCTGTTGCTGCACTGTTGTGAGATTTGTGTGACCTAGCTTGGGCTCACGCTGCCCGCAGCCGCCTCGCAACGGCCTCCTGCTGCTGCCTCCTTGGAGCAAATGGACTCTCCAGAAGATGGAGAGCCTCCACCAAATCACCATCAGGAACCAAAAGATTTTGCAAATGTGTTTGCTTCTCTCATCTCTGCAATGGGACCTCCAAAAAGCAAGCCATCGGTAATTAAGTTCATCAAAATATTGGATGACATTCCTGAAATCTCTCTTCCACCGGCCCTTCCTCGTAGAGTAGCATTGTCCCTTGCAAAATGCAACTTGGTTGGGCAATTTACTAGACTATAGCCATCACCCAAGCCTATTCATAAATGGGTTGAAAGGAACTGGACCTTGTCAATAAAAGGAAAAATTTCCATAAGGTTTTGTGGAAGAGGGTATTCTACCTTCCATTCTGAAACAAAAGAAGATCGAGACTTAATATTCAGGAATGGCCCATACTTCATGGATATGATAGGATTGTATCTAAATCGATGGACTCCTGACTTTGACCCTGAAATGGATGTACCCAGCATTGTGCCAGTGTGGGTCAGGTTGCCACACCTCCCTCTCCACTGCCGAGGAGACGAATCAGTAAAAGCCATTGGGAACGCAGTAGGGAAATACATAGATGGATGTGAACAAAAGGAGAACATGCATACATGCGCCAAGATCTGCGTAGAAGTGGACTTAGGGAAAGGCCTTCCGGAAGCAATAAATATTAAAGTGGATCAATGGATGCATATGCAAGAACTGGATTACGGACAAATCTCCTTCATGTGCAAGGTATGTCATGAATATGGTCATTTCGCAAATAGATGCTCAAAAAATAAAGAAACTAAAAATGTAGAAGAACCAGAAAACAAATGGGAAAAAGTAAAACGAAAGAAATCATCCAGTAAACAGCCCCTCCCTTCCTCATCGCAGCCCCAGATTTCCACTGAATCGTCTCCTCCCTCACCCAACTCAGAAATCCCATCAACTCTCATAAATTTGAATCCCTTCGGACCCTTGGAAGAGCCTCATGCCCCTCCCTCACCTCGATCCCCTCCACACACCTAAGCTCCCCCATCTTGTCTTCTCTTCCTATAAACCCCCGCTCTGATCGAATATTAACCAGAAACCAG